>CAUYUJ010017034.1:218167-251310 GCA_963575745.1 Prorocentrum cordatum | reverse complement strand
CACTACCACTACCACTACCACTACTACTACTACTACTACTACTACTACTACAACTACTACTACTACTACTACTACTACTACTACTGCTACGGTGACGACGGCGACGACGACGACTACTACGACTGCTGCTGCTGCTGCTGGTTCTCGTCCTCCTCCTCCTCATCATCATCAGCATCATCCGCCTCATCCCCCTCCTCCTCGTCATCATCAGCATCATCACCATCGTCATCGTCGACATCATGATCATCATCAACATCATCACCATCATCATCAGCATCATCATCATCATCTTCCTCCTCCTCCCCCGCCTCCTCCTCCTCCTCCTCCTCCTCCTCCCCCTCCTCCTCCTCCTCTCCTCCTCCTCCCCCCTCCTCCTCCCCTCCCCCTTTGCTCCTCCTCCTCATCATAATCCTCCTCCGCCTCCTCATAGTCATTCTCCTTCTCCTCCTCCTCCCCCTCCTCCTCCTCCACAATTACTCAAAATGAAAATACTCTCCCTCTTCCCCTGATGGCGTCCGGGTGATGTCCGCGCACCCTCCGCGTACTGTTTTTTAAACGCAGGATGCCCGGGAAATCCCGGGAAACGACCCTCGCTGAGACGCCGGCGCCATTTTTTCCCAAAATGCTGCTCTCGTTGAGGCGCCGGCCTCATTTCTGCTCCCGAATCGTTCCGAATCGTGCTCCCGCTGCAGCGTGGGCCTCATTTTCGGATCGGTGTTTGGCCTCCGTCGTTCACGATGGCGTTCTCGCCCCAGCGCGGGCCTTTTTCTCGCGCGCCCATCCGCCCGCCACCACCGCGCCGCACCGCCACCACCACCACCACAACCACCACCACAACCACCACCACCACCAGCACCAGCACCAGTACCAACACCACCACCACCAGCACCACCACCACCACCAGTACCACCACCACCACCACCACCACCACCACCACCACACCACCACCACGACAACCACGCACACACGCACGCACGCACGCACGTGCACCACCACCCACGCGTCCGCGGATAGAGAAATCAGCGCCATGGTAAGGGATGGGAGGGAGGGGTAGGACGTCAGATATGACGCGAGCGCACCTAGCTTGTCATCCTCCCCCTCCCCCTCCCCCTCCCCCTCCTCCGCCGCCTTTTTCTCCTCCCCATCTTCCTTCGCTTCTTCCTCTTCATCCTCCTCCGCTGCCTCCTCCTCGTCCTCCGCCTCCTCATCATCATCCTCCACTTTCGATTCCTCCTTCTCCCCCTTCTCATATTCCACATCCTCCTCGTCCTCCTCCGCCTCCTCCTCTTCTGCTTCTTCTTTTTCTTTGTTAGCATTAGTATGCTCAGTATGTTTCTTCTTAGTCTTTTTCTACTTCCTCTTCCTCCTCCTCCTCCACCTCCTCCTCCTCCCCCTCCTCTTCCTCCGCCTCCTCCTCCTTGTCCTCCGCCTCCTCCTCCTCCTCCTCCTCCTCCTCCTCCTCCTCCTCCTCCCCTCCTCCTCCCCCTCATCATTATCATCAGCATCATCATCATCAGCATCAGCAGCATCAGCATCATCCTCATCCCATCCTCATCCTCATCCTCATCCGCATCATCATCCTCATCCTCATCCTTCTTCCCTTCCCTTTCTTCTCCTCCTCCTCCACCTCCACCTCCTCCTCCTCCCGCTCCTCCTCCTCCTCCTCCTCCTCCTCCCCCTCCTCGTGCCCCTCCTCATCGTACTCATCTTCCCCCTCCCTCTTCCTCCTCCTCCTCCTCCTTCTCCTCCTCCTCCTCCTCCGTCTCTCCCTCCTCCTCCTGGTCCCCTCCTCCTCCTCCTCATCATCATCATCATCATCCTCATCCTCATCATCCTCATCCTCATCCTCATCTTCATCTTCCTCATTTTTCGTCTCCTCCCCCTCCTCCTCCTGGTCCTTCTCCTCCTCCCCCTCCTCCTCCTCCTCCCCTCCTCCGCCGCCTCCTCCTCCCCCTCCTCTTCCTCCGCCTCCTCCTCCACCTTGTCCTCCGCCTCCTCCTCGCATCATCACATCATCAGCATCATCATCATCCTCATCATCCTCATCATCCTCATCCTCATCATCATCCTCATTATCATCCTCCTCCTTCTCCGCCTCCTCCTCCTCCTCCTCCTCCTCCCTCCTCCTCCTCCTCCCGCTCCTCCTCCCCCTCCTCCCCTCCTCCTCCTCCTCCTCCTCCTCCTCCTCCTCCTCCTCCTCCTCCTCCTCCTCCTCCTCCTCCTCCTCCTCCTCCTCCTCCTCCCCCTCCTCGTACTCATCTTCCCCCTCCTCCTCCTCCTCCTCCTCGTCCTCCTCCTCCCTCAAGCAACTTGGGCTCGAGCAGGCGAGGGGGCCCCAGGAGGCCACCACCCGCCCTTTCGAGCTCGTCCCTGGGCTTCCAAGTAGCGCTTGAGGGACAGTGTTTCTTCTTAGTTGCCAACACAAGAATAGACACTGACTAACACAGGGACAGCAGCCATGGATGGGGTCCGGAAACTGTTGACCAGATGCACGAAGTGCCAGACATGTGAATGGAATGCAGTACTCGTTCGCCGCAACAATAGTTGCAAGAGCTGCGGCGTGGAGGTCAAGCTATTCCAGAGGCGCAAGCCACGGCGGGTACAGTTCGCTGACGGTCAGTACGACGATAGCGACGCCGAGGGCTTCTACGACGCCACCAGTGGCAGCGAGAGCGAACGCCCCCAGCCGCGCCCTCCGGGCATCCTAAGGGGCGGCGCTGGTGGTATGGGCCGTGGTGGCAAGGGCGGCAAGGGCAGCAACTCGGTGAAGGACCTTCTCAAGATGGCCCTCGCCGCGACCACCGACACCAAGCTCAAGGCTGACCTGCAGGCGCAGCTCGACAGCTAGTGAAGGAGGAGAACGAGAGTGGCGCGGAGAAGGCTACCCCAGCGGAGGCCCTTCGCAGGGCCGACGGGGCATGGAGAAATGCTGACCATCTCCACAGTCAGGCAGTGAATAATGTCATTCGCCTCCGCGGCAACTTGGCAGCCGCGGAGGCGAAAGAGAAAGCAGCAGCAGTTCACCTCGTCGAGATGACGGAGGCCAAGAAGGCCGCGGCCACAGCCTCGGCGAAGGCCGAAGGGGTCACGGACGACAAGGCCGCCTCAGACTTCGACTCCGAGAAGAGGATCATCATGCTTGAGTGGGACGAGTCCTTCTTTGCGAATCTGGAGTCCTTGGGCGCCACCAAGGAGGAGAAAAATGTCTTGGAGGAGCTCCGCTCCCAGCTCCAAGGGGCCAAGGAGACCCTGACGGGCAAGGAGGCCGAGATCCAGGCCTGGCTTGAGACGATGCAGCAGCACAGGCGCACCATCGAGGAGCGCGCGCGGAAGAAGAGGCGAGCTGATGGACAAGAAGCTGATGGCGGAGGGGCGGCGGAATCTTCGGCGGACGACGGAGGCGGGGGGGCCAAACCGACGACGGCAGCGGCGGGCGGGGCCACCTCTGGCGGCGGCGGGCAGGCGAAGGCGGCAACCCCATCAGCCTCAGTACAGGCGGAAGCGGAGCGGTTGTCGGCGGCCAAGTTCGCGGCACAGCAGGAGGCGGCGAAGGCCAAGGGCGAGGGAGTTACCAGTGGCGAGGCAGCCCCAACTGCCGGCACAGCTTGACGGTGCCCAGCGGGGACCCCTCGGACCCGAAATACCGAGGGGGCAGGCAAAGGTGACGATGAACGCACTAAGCTATTCGATTGCAACATCACGTGCCTGACGGCGAAGGTGTGGAAGTATGCGCAGAGTCATGTGGGGGCTTACGACCACTGGATCTTGACAGAGACTCACATCCATAAGGAGTCGGGTATCAAGAAGTTGAACAAAGCGGCACGTGAACTCAATCTCCGCCTGACAATGAATTCGGCTCGCAGATCCTCTAAGGTAGTGTCCAGCGCCAGGGGGGCGCACTCCAACGAGGGCGGCGAGGCTTTCTTCTCCCGCAAGCACTTACAGATACAGCAGCTACCAGAAGCGCGAGCTGCTGCCAAGTACTTGAAGGCGCCGAAGCAGTCGGCGCACGACGGATTCTGCCCCATGATTCTACAGCAGCACAGCTATGCGATAGTCGTCGTGGCACTCTACGCATTACCTTCCATCAAGACGACGGGGGGGGCATCGAGCGCTTCAACAGGCTCGGAGGACTACTCCGATCACTCCGAGTACCATGGCTGGTCGTTGGCGACTTCAACATGACGCCAGACGAGCTCCAGCGCACGACCTTCCACAGGGTGCTGGGCGGACTCGCGCGCGCGCCAGCTGGAGCGGAGGGCACTTGTGCTCAGACAAAAAAAAGGCCCTGACACCATGATCGACTCTGTGTGTATGAGCGAAGCAGCGGCCCCGTTTGCGAAGGAAGTCGAGGCAGTCAGGAGCGCCCCATGGAAACCTCACCTTGGGATCACTCTGTCTCTGAGAGCTTCTGGCCAAACTCTTAGGACCCGCGAGTTGCCTTTGCCCCCGAAGCTGCCCCAACTCCCTAGGCCCAGGTGTGAGCCCACCCCTGGATCGAAGTCCAGCCAGGCCAGGTCCGCTGGCTGCGGCTGTTAAGTGCCAGGTGGTTCATGCTAAGAGGGTCGAGGGTGCCCAGGAGGCTGTCGGTGATGTTTTAGATCCCCCCGTGCCGCTAGGGACTCAGCCGTCCCAGGCGGCTACGGAGGCCGACCTGGATCAGGAGTTTTTCGGCTTCCCTGAGGAGGGGGGCCCTTGGGCCCAGGAGCTGAAATTGTGTGCAGACTATAGTTCAGGTAGCGAGAAGACCCTAGTCAGATCGGGTGTGGACGGCACATCGGCTGCAGCTGAGGAAAAGCTCGTTTCGAATAGTGTGAGTGCTAATTCGAAGGCATGCAAGGCCCCCCCCCCTTTCCCACGGCGGTTTTAAATGGCCCCGTTGACAGCAGCAGTTGTGAAGATTCCAAGCCTAGGCCTCCTAAGCAAGAAGGTAGTTCGCCTGGGGCCCCGTCGAATGACCAGCAGGATGCCCTTTCGGTGCCCGTGGTCGAAGATGTGCCCGATCCTCCGTTTCTGATCCCAGCTGCCACTTGGGTAGAGGCCCGAAGGCAGGTTGGACTTAAGTATGGAGCTGATGCGGTGGCTGACCTGCCCCCCTTTCTTTCCTCTTCCGTAGCCTTTTCGCTCGAACCAGCTCGCAGCACGCTCATCACTGGGCAATATGCGACCTGGGTCCCAGCGGTTGAGAGGGCTTTCCATACACACCATCATACCAGGCCTTCTCCTGACAGCTCGCGAGCAGCGGGCCCCAGGATCATAGAGAAGCCCTTGAGAGTCACAGCTCATGTGCGAGACGTGGCCCTTCAGGATCAACGGAGTCAACGGTGGACACGAGTGCACACGGTACTGGGTGGCACGCATCGGCACATGTGCAGGAGCAGCGGCGACCGTCAGATGCAGGAGCACAGCAAGGCTAGCATTGCCCTCCGGAATGCACGCCCCGAAGGGGTCCACAAGCTCTTGAATGCGGGCCGTGAGTCCCCATGGGACCAATGGCTATCGGTGCTCGGTGACCCAACAAGGCTGGTGGCCCCCGTTCCGGAGAATTATGTGCTTGCGGCCAAACGAGTGGCAGGTCGAGCACAGCGCGCGGCGGTACATGAATCGATTGCCAAGTTTAGGACGTCTGTTGCACAACCAGAGGCTGTGGGCACCCTTCACAAGTCGCTGAAGGCCAACCCAATACCGCCGAGCGAATTGGGGGTAGGCGACCACACTCTTGTGCACCCTGCGGACACCATGGAGCACAAAGCAGCTACCTTTAAGAGGTTGTGGGCCCCTCGGCCTCCCGATGCAGGAGAGATTGGTGAAGTGTTTCGGACCATTCGTGAAGCTGTCCCAGACCTGGTCTACGCCAGTGCCAAGGCCATGAAGGCCACGGCAGGGCTGGGGGTGGATTTCTTGAGTCCCGTCGACTTGCAGAGGCTACCTCTGGACGCCATGATCGAATTCACCGATATCCTGAAGAGCGCTGAGACCTTGCTGGCCTGGCCTGCCCAGACCCAACTCATTGCGACGCTCTTGACTCCCAAGAAATCCCAAGGTGATCGAGGCATAGGTATGATTTCTATGGTGGGCCGCCTTTGGTCTCGCGTACGTGAACCTATAGTGAAGCAATGGAGCAAAGAGGAAGAACAGGCATGGAATGCCGCAGTTGCTAGGAACAGTTGCCTGCGAGAAGCTTACCTCCATGCCATTGATGAGGAATTCGCGCACTGGATGCGGATGGAGTTCGGTCAAGGATTATTGGATATACAAGAATTCTGCGATTCCATACCTTGGCTGCCTCTAGCGAAGGCAGCACTGAGGCTCAATTTCCCGCCCATCATTCTGCATCTGGAAATCCTTCAGCGCATCACGGTGCGCACTTTGTCCCAGGAGGGTGCTGTCTGCAACCCCTTCGAGCCCTGCCAGTCAGTCATTCAGGGGCTCCGAGCGGGGACGCGTTTCGCCAAGATCCTCACCCACTTCATCATGAGGGTTGTGGCCACGGCGACGCCGATGATGAGTCACCGCGTGTGGATCGACGATGTTTGTCAGAAGAGCACTGGATCGAGGCAAGCTGCGCGGTCTAACCTTATTCGTGGAGTTGTGAAGACTGGCCAGGAGCTCGCCAAGGCGGGCCTGAAGCTGGCTAAGAAGCCGGTGGTAATGTGCACCAATGCTGCTGATGCGCGCTGTCGCTCGGGCTGCCATGCTGAAGGGCATCCCCGCCATGGCGATGACCGAGGCCCCATACCTAGGGGTGGACTTCAGCTGTGGTAAAACGGGCAGGGCGACTAGAACGCAGAGGCAGACCAAGCACGGCACGATGCACGAAAAAGTAAAGAGATTCAGCAGGGCCACCCGTAGGTACGGCATCATGATGAGGCTCGAGCGCAACGGCTGTCAACCTGCAGGCTCATACGGCTTCCAGGTGCATGGGATGTTTGGCCAGCAGCTGACCACCCACCGACGGCGCCTGGGCCAGATATGCGCGGCGGCGACCCGTGGTCGATGCCTCACAACACTACTGGACTTGCGAATACCAGGTGGGGACCCTGCAGTGGCGATGCCCGTGAAAACGCTGGACATGTGGCTCAGCGTGTGGCAGCAGCGACACGATCTGAGACCACGAGTCCGACATGTTTGGCAGAAGGTTCGAGACCCTATGAGTCAGCTAGAACCGCACCACCAGGTCCGTGCAGTGCGAGGGCCAGTATCAGCTGTCATCCTCACCCTCCTCCGCATCGACTGGAAACCTGAGGAAGTGGACAAGTGGTCCTATGTTACGCCGACAGGCACAGAGGAATGGCAGCTCCCTGACTCTATGTGCACAGGCAACCAGTTCTTGGACACTCATCGTGAGCTACTCCGCGATGTTCGAAGATCGGCCGAGCGTGTTGTCTCGGAGAAGGCTGCGCAGCGTTACTGTGGAGGAGGTGCTGAGCATGGGATCGACAATAGATCGTTTCGGCTTTTGATCCAGCAGGTGAGCCAACTGCCTCATGGAGCTCGACTTTCTGAGCCACTGGTCAATATTGCAACAGGTGGATTTTGGACACGGCAAAGACGCTGTGACGAGCTGAAAGGATACACAGGCAGCAATTTATGTGACAGGTGCAAGGAGCGACCTGAGACTGCAATGCATCGTTTTTTGGAAATGTGCGAAGAATGCGTCGGCGACTCCGCATTCTCGTTCCGACGCGTTGGTACCCGAGGCTCTGGCCCAAGCTGAAGCCGCGGAGTGCTACTGGCTGAGGGGCCTTATCCCATGGCAGTGGACCCAGACGCCTGCTCCGCCGCGGGATACCAACCTCCAGTTCACGGGCATCAACGAGCTCAAGGAGGGGATCTTCGGGGCAGGAAGTGTGGAGTCGCCTGTTGAGATTTCCGGTGATGCAAGCGGAGGTCCAGACGCTGGCATTAGTGACTTCACGCGGGTTGGTGTGGCAATTGTGTGCGTGGCTAGCTTGTTGCCAGAGATTCACTTGCACGGCGCCGTGTTTGGCCCGCTGGGAGGCCCAAGGCAGGTGGTCGCACGAGGAGAACTGTACTCGTTATATATCGCCCTCTGGTGCACGACCCGATACCTTACCTATGTGACCGACTGTGAGTACGTGGCGGCTGGATGGTACGCGCAGGCCTACATACAACCAGCAGGAGACGACGCCGACATATGGAAACTCATCGGGGAGATCATGACAGTCCGCCGACATGCTGAGATCACGGTATTGTGGACGCCGTCTCACAGCACGGCCAAGGACATTGTAGCTCAGAAGGTGAACAGGTACCTGGTGATCGGCAACTTGCTCGCCGACGAGTTCGCGGGATGCGCGGCTGCCAGAGCGAGGTTGCTGGCCGCTGTCCGCCAACCCATCCTCATGGTGGAGAGGAAGGCGGACCTCATTCGTTTGAGGCTCCTGCGAGCCACATTGGACAGCATTGCGGCCAGCCAGGAGGCCGCGAGAAAAGACGTGGATGCGCCCCGAGGTTCCCGTGGCTCCTCTGAGGCCCCACCTCCTCCGCCCCTCCCGCCTCCTCCCTCTGCTGCTGCTGTCACCGCCCTCATGTCTAAGCATCGCCTGGCCGAATGCGGTCGGAGATGCCTTTCTTGTTTCGGTTCTGCTACCCTCGCCTGTGCCAAAGAATTCGTTGAATCCGAATGCCCTAAGGTATATAATGTCGATGGGGTGATATTTTCGCCGTTAAAGGGGTCGCGAGTTCATATCGCGGGGGGTTGGGCCCACACTACGCATACCCTGAATATTCACCCGACCCTTCAGGTTTGGTTCTGCACAGAGTGTGGGTGTATCGTTGATAAGGTTCTGCGATCCCTTAAGGACCCTTGTAGTCAGAGGAAGTCCGCCACTGGCCAACAGTATTTTGACAGGATTGCACGGGGGTTACACCCAAAAGTCCTGAGCCGAGCTGAGCAAGCCGCACGGCGTTCGAATGCTCGCCCGCCCAGGCCTTCCTAGTTCCCGAACCTGCTGCGCAGCGGTGTCCACTCCAGTCCACTCCACTCCTCCTCCTCCTCCTCCTCCTCCTCCTCCCTCCCCTCCTCCTCCTCCTCCTCCTCCTCCTTTTTCTCCTCCTCCTCCTCCTCCTCCTATCCTTCTCCTCCTCCTCCTCCTGATCCTCCTCCTCCTCCTCTTCCTCCGCCTCCTCCTCCCCCTCCTCCTCCTGGTCCTCCTCCTCCTTGTCCTCCGCCTCCTCCTCCTCCTCCTCCTCATCATCATCATCATCATCAGCATCATCATCATCCTCATCCTCATCCTCCTCTCCCCTCCTCCTCCTCCTCGTCTTCCTCCTCCTCTGCCTCCTCATCCGCCTCCTCCTCCTCATCATCCTCCTCCTGCTCCCCTCCTTCTCCCCCTCCTCCGCCGTTTCCTCTCCTTCGCCGCCTCCTCCTCCTCGGCATACTCCTCGTCCTCCTCCTCCTCCTCCTCCGCCTCCTCCTCATCCTCCTCCTCCTCATCCTCCACATCCTTCTCCTCCTCCTCAGCAGCAGCAGCATCATCAGCATCATCATCATCATCATCATCATCATCATCATCATCATCATCATCATCATCATCATCCTTATCATCATCAGTATCATCATCAGCATCATCATCATCATCATCATCATCATCATCATCATCAGCGTCAGCTTCTTCATCATCGTCATCATCAGCAGCAGCATCAGCAGCATCATCCTCATCCTCATCCTCCTCCACCTCCTCCTCCACCTCCTCTTCCTCCTTCCATGTTCCCCCTCCTGGCTGGACTCCGAGAGCGCCTTTGGCAGCGCCGCGCCGAGCGACGGCCCGAGCTCGTGGCGAGGTTGTGAGCCGTGATCGCGCGGCGGCGGAGCTAGACAGGTCGCTGTGGGGGCTCACCCAGTCGTCTATACCCGGTGCCCGACGGGCAGACAGGGATGGCCTGCGGGCGCTTCCGAGAGGTTCTTGATCGCTGGGCAGTGTAAGTTACCACAGGAGCAGCCTCCCTTCGTGGGCCGTCCTTGCCCCGACGCGCCCGTGGCCGCGCCGCTGCGCCATCCCAGCCGAGCGCCCGTCGGCGGCGGCCACTGCCGCGGCCTCGCTCGCCCGTGCGAGGCGGACTCACTGCTGCTGCCGCGGCCGTGCGTCGGGAGGAGGCGGCTGACCCAATGGGCCCGTGCATTCTCCTTGGGGCCGAGGTTCAGGTGCCGGGTTCGGGTCCCTCGCCCCATTTCATCCGTGGCGCCGGGGCGCGGTTGTTTCCGCGAGGGCTCGAGCTGGAGTACCGCTGGGTCCTGAGTGTGCATGCACGGCCGAGGCCTGCGTGGGGCACGGGCCGCGTGGCCTGCGTGGGGCACGAACCGCGACGGCGGCGACGACGACGACGACGACGACGACGACGACGACGACGACGGCGACGACGCCGACGACGACAACGACGACGACGACGACGTCGACGGTGCCACGACGACGACGACGACGACGGACGACGACGCCGATGACGACGACGACGACGACGGCGATGACGACGACGACGACGACGACGACGACGACGACGACGACGACGACGACGACGACGACGACGACGACGACGGCGGCGGCGGCGGCGGCGGCGGCGGCGGCGGCGGTGGCGACGGCGACGACGACGGCGACGACGACGACGACGACGACGACGACGACGACGGTGGCGGCGGCGGCGGTGGCGACGGCGACGACGACGGCGACGACGACGACGACGACGACGACGGCGGCGGCGGCGGTGGCGACAGCGACGGCGACAGCGACGGCGACTGCGACTGCGACGGCGACGGCGACGGCGACCCTCCCACAGCGCGCCCCACGACTCCAGGAGCTCGCCGCCGCGGGCCGCGAGGCTGCCGCAGGTTCCGTGTGCGCAGCCGGCGTCGCCGCCGCCGCCGTCGTCGTCGTCGTCGTCGAGGGCTTTCTTCGGAGGGCCTTCGGATGCTTCCCGAGGACTTCCAGAAGGCCCTCTCAATGAGGCCGCCGGAAACATTGAGGAATATTCCGATTGATCGAAAGCTCGGGTATCGAAGGTTCTCGGGATTCCCATCTCGAGGATCGAAAGTCTGCGGCCGTGTGGCGCCACTCGTGGGACCGGGGGTAGCCTCGGTGCAATGGCTGGACCCGCATCGACATTCGGGAGCGCTCTCCAGGAAGGGTCCAGGGATCGACGTTTGAGAGGAGAGGTGCAGGAGGAGAAGGAGGAAGGGGAAGAGGAGGAGAAGGAGAAGGAACAGGAGCAGGAGAAGGAGGAGGAGGAGGAGAAGAAGGAGAAAAAGAAGAAGAAAGGTCGAGGGGCGCGGTACTTGGGCAGTACTTGCGCAGCTGCCCGCCCAATTTCGGCTAGTTTCAACCTTGCGCGACGTTTTCGTATGATCCTCCTGTCCGCCAAGAAGTCCCATGAGGCCCAGAAGGCCCCTGAGAAGCCTCGGGAGATCTCGGGAAGCCCTCAAAGATCCAGGATGCCCCAGAAGCTCCAGGAGGTTCCAGGAGGCCCCTCGTACCTGGTGAGCAGTGGGGCGGGCGCAGATGGCGCGGGGAGGGCCGCAGACTACTGCATCTAGGCACAAACTGTTGCAAGCATGGCAGGTTCACGCTGTGGCGACGCGGCGGCGACCCCAGCTGAGGCGTCCAAGGCCGAACGCCGCCCTCGGCCGATGCGGAATGGGCTGCTCGGTCGGCAAGCCGCGATCGTGCAACGCTGGAGGATCCACGCGGTGTCCGAGGCCAACGCCGGGCTCACCACGACGCGGATCCGCCAGACCGTTTGCACCTCCCCGCGCGGCCCCGTCTGCGCCGGCTCCGTTACTCCGGGAGACTTCAGGAGAGGCAGACGGCCGGGGGCGCGAGCATCGCGCCAGCGCGAGCCCAGAGGAGGCGGCTGCCGCAAGCGCCGCGGGCAGCGCAGGGAGACTTCCGGCAGAAGACGTCGGGCGGGCAGGCCGAGTGCACGTCGGGGGGCATGGCAGGCGGGAGGAGGCGTGAGCTGGGAGAGAGGAGAGAGGAGAGAGGAGAGAGGAGGAGGAGGAGGAGGAGGAGGAGGAGGAGGAGGAGGAGGAATCGAGGGGAAGTCGAGGGACGAGGGGGAGCAGGGGCTGGGGTTGCATCGGCAGGAGGCGGAGGGTCAGGAGGGGGCGAGCGAGCTGGGTACGGAAAGAATGGGTACAATGCCCAACAGCAGTTCCTGTTCATCTTGAACAGGACTCGCTGTCCGCGCCGCCGCGGCCTGTGTCCATTTGAGACAGAAGGCCGCCTGCCCAGCAGCGGCCGCTGTTGGTTTGGGACAACATTTATTGTTGGGCATTGTACCCATTGTTTCAATACCCATTTCGGGCGTCCACATACTACACGTTGCTCATTTCTGATGCCTCGAGAGTTCTCTGATCTTTTGGGGGGCCAGGAGCCTTTCATTCCTGATTCTTCTGTCCTGGGCCTCTCCCTGGCCACTAGGGGGCCAGGAACAGTCAGAAACGAGCACAGTTAGAAATGAGCACGATGAGAACTGAACGACGTGTACGCTTCCCCCCACCCCCCGCGGTCATGGGGGATCCGCCGTCGCGGCGGGGCACGAGCTTGACGCGCGAGTTTGGGGGTTCGTGGCTTGGGTTCGGCACGGCGCCTGGGCGCTCCGCCTCTCTCGAGGACGCCGCTGGACAGTTGGCCTCGGTACACGGCCCCTCCCCAGCAGGGAGGGCGCAGCATTCTGCCACCGCCCGATTCCGCTAACGACGAGGGGGAGGACTCTCCTCCTCCTCCTCCTGCTCCCCATCTCCCCTCCTCCTCCTCCTCTCCTCCTCCTCCTCCTCCTCCTCCTCCTCCTCCTCCTCCTCCTCCTCCTCCTCCTCCTCCTCCTCCTCCTCCCCCTCCTCCTTCTCCTCCTCCTCCTCCTCCTTCGCTGGGGAACTGGGCCGCACCCCCGGTGGGGCCGATCTGGCCCGACCTTTACCCGTTCACTGCGCCGAGCGCCAGCGATTACGAGCGTTGGCGTTTGGATGAAGGCGGTGCAAGTTATGCTGCGATACCGCTGGCCACTCGGCCTGGGGGTATCTTGCCGGCGCCGCCTCCCGCTTTTCGCCATTCGGAGGTTCTCCGCCCACGCACAAGCCGTAGCATTTCAAGGGATGATTGGCTCCTCTATGGTGGTCGAGCGTCCTATGCTCGGCGCGGCTTTGCACCCGCTGAGCACCGCAGGCTCCGTTTTGGTAGTCGACCTGGAGGTCGCGGATCTTGAGCGGGAGTCTCTGTGCCCGTTGGCCGACGGGGAGGCAGAGGAGGCGGTGCCCGTCGGGGCTTCACGCGGCCGCTCCTACTGGCCTCACCCTGCGGGGGTCCGCACCTTGCGCGATGGCCTCGTCGCGATTCAAGGGGCGGCCCTCGACGACGGGGAAGGGGCGCCCCCAGGGACAGAGCGGACGACCCCGAGCGATCCAGCGCACGAGCACGTGGCGGAGGTCGAGGAGGAAGTCGCCGCGACGCCACCCTTCCCCGGGGGGGGGAGGGCTGCCGGGATTGGGCGCGGCGGCCCCGAAGACGGCGCGCGCCGCGGCCCGCCCGCGGGCCGAGTGCGCCGATGACCCCCGCCGAGTTCTAGATGGAGATGCGTCGTCCGATGGCTGCCCAGACGGCCCAGCTGGCGGCCCTTTCGCTCGGCGCCCCCGCGGAGCGGCGCAGCTCCTGCGCCGAGGCGCCCCAGCTGTTCACCGTTAAGGCGGTGCGCGCGAGGGTCCCCCAGGACGAGCCGCAAGCAGCGCCCGCCGCATCCCCTACCCCCCCACCCCCCGCTCCGCAGCGGGCCCAGAGCCGCGCGCAGACGCCAGCGTCGGCCCTGGTGGCGCCCCAGGGCCAGAGCAGGCCTCAGAGCGCTCAGTAGCCGCCCCCATCAGCCCGCGGCGCCCCCGCCACCCACGGCGCCCCTTGGCCCGGCCGGGCCCGCCGGGGCTTTCGGCTTGGGCGAGGGGGGTCGTCGAGGGCGAGAAGCCCCGCCCAGCCGGCAACCCAGAGACCACTTTGGATCTGGCGTTGCCGCGCTCGCGGATGGCGCTCCAAAGGGCGCGCCAGACGCGGGCCGCAGCGCGCCCGCGCCGCCGGGGGCGCTCGGCGACTTGCCCCAGTCATCGGCTGCTCCAACGGCCGGCGGGGGCGCCGCCTCGACCCCGATGTGCGGGAACGTTCGTCGCAGGGAGTCGCACGGTCCCGAGTTTCGCGCGCTGCCGAAGGCGAACTTGGCCCGCGCGCTGGGGAGACAGGCGCCTGCCCTGACGCCCACGGCAATGTTCCGGCACCCGGGTGCTCACCCAGCGACGCGCGAGATGCTGGCGCATTTAGAGTGGCTCACCGCGGAGCTGCGGCGCGCGTCCGAGAGCGGCGACGCAGGCAAGGCGAAGACCCCGGCAGCCTTCCAGCGCACGTTCATCGACCAGCCGGCGGAGGACCGCGGACCGCGGCCATCAGGCGCCGCCCGAGCCAGCGCCCACCCCGAATGCCTCCAAAGGAGGGCGGCCCCCGCCGTATGCTCTTCAAGAAAACACCCGCGGGGTCTGATAGGTGGGAGGTGCACGCACATTTTGCGCACGGATGCCGAGGCTTGGAGTCGCAACGAGTCGACGTAATCGACGGCCCGACGGCTGCCTGGCGTTTCTGGGCCGAGCGCGGTCGGGGCCGTGGGAATGCGTTGTTCCAGCGACGGTGCTGTGGCCCCGCAGGGAGAAGTTCGTTCCGCGGTCGGGGCTCTTGCTCTGGCTCGGGCCCCCCCCTGGCGCCGACAGAGCCCTTAGGTTAAGTCGGGCGTGTCCCTTCACAGGAGGAATATTCAAACAATGTTGTTTACACCTCTTTATTCATATACAATAGTGATAAGAATATTAATAATGATAATAGTAATAATAATAATAATAATAATAACAATAGTAATAAGAAGAAGAATAGCAAGAAGAAGAAGAAGTCGAATAATAATCATATTCATAGCTAGTAATGATACTAAGAATAATAACGATGGCAATAACAGTCATAATAATAATGAGAGTAGTAAGATTAATAGTATCAATACTCAGCATCGAAATGCTAACAGTAATTGTAATAATCAGCATCCTCATCATATTAATAAACAAACAAACAAACAAACAAACAAACAAACAAGCACATAAACAAACAGACCAAACAAACAAACAAACAAAGGGGGACGGTGTTCTAATATTTTGATCATGGTTGAATACTTGTTGATACTTCTTCTTTTTTCGTCCAAGATCGGCCTGTAGGGGGGCATTCCCGACCTAACCCTTGGGTCCTCCTTGTCCTGGCGGCCCTGGTCTCGGCCCGTGGCCCGATGCCAGCGCAGCCCCCCCCCCCGGGTCGCGCCCTTCATCGCAGACCTGCCTGCCCTGCCCCGCCTGCGCCTTGACGCGAACGTCGATGTCGTCCACTGGACCGCGGCGCTGGCCCAGGTTGGGACGGGTGCCCGCTCTCCTCTTCCTCCCTCCTCCTCCTCCTCCTCCTCCTCCTCCTCCTCCTCCTCCTCCTCCTCCTCCTCCTCCTCCTCCTCCTCCTCCTCCTCCTCCTCTGTCATCCTTCACCCGCGCATCATTCGGCGCGCCGGATCGGAGCGACCCCCCTCTTGTGAAGGCGTTCCCCCGCAATCCCGGGCCGTGCCCCACGGCCCCTTCTCTCGAGCCAGCCCCGACGCTCGCGTCCGGCCGCGCCCGGGGAGTCTTGTTTTCTCATATACATGACGGGTCGCCGCGAGATGCAAACGTCGCCGCCTGCGTCTTTGACGTGATGAGACTGCACAAAAGCGTGGCTGCAACCGCTGGCGGGCGCCGTCTTCAGTCATGCAGGACCTTGGCGAGGCAGAGCTCGTGCGCCAACTTTGCGGGCTCATTCCTGCACCGCTCCCCTGGAGCCCACAAAGTGGCGACAGTGGCGCAGCTCGCAGCCCCCCAGGGAGCCGCGAAGTCTCGGCTGGGCCCGCGTGTGACTGGCCCCTGGAGCCCACGAAAGTGGCGGTAGTTGCGCAGTCCGCAGCCCCCCAGGTAGCCGGAAGGTCTCGGCTGGGCCCGCGTGTAATTCCGTTCCGTTGGATCTCCCAGGAGCCTACGAAAGCGGCGACGGTTTCGCTTTCCGCAGCCCCCCAGGGAGCCGCGAGGTTTCGGTTGGGTCCGCGTGCAATTCCATCCCGCTGGAGTTACCAGGAGCCAGCGAAAATGACGACAGTTTCACAGTTTACAGCCCCCCAGGTAGCCGCGAGGTCCCGGTTGGATCTGTGTGCAACTTCCACTCCGCTGGACCTCCCAGGAGCCCACGAAAGTGGCGACAATTCTTCGGTTTACAGCCCCCCAGGTAGCCGCGAGGTCTCGGCTGGGTCTGCGTACAACTCCGCTCCGCTGGACCTCCAGGAGCCCACGAAAGTGGCGACACTTGCACAGTTCGCAGCCCCCCAGGGAGCCGCGAGGTCTCGATCGGGTCTGCGCACAATTCCATCCCGCTGGATACGGAATTGGCGAGGGTGGTGCAGTTCGCAGCCCCCCAGGTAGCCGCGAGGTCTCAGCTGCGTTTGCGTACAATTCCATTCCGCCAGACCCCCTTGCCCACCAAAGTGGCGACTGTTGCCAACCTCGCCCCCCCAGACACACAGAGCCGCAAGGTCTCGGCTGGGTATGCGTACATGTCCTCTCCGCTGGAGTTCCCAGGAGCCCACGAAAGTTTTGACAGTGCCACCGTTCGCAGCGCCCCAGGGAGCCGCGAGGTTTTGGCTGGATCTACGTACAAGCCCAGTCCGTGGGACTTCCCAGGAGCCGACGAAAGTGTCGACAATTGCGCAGTTCGCCCCCTCTCACCCCCCTCACCCCCAGGGATCCGCGATGTTTCGGTTGGAAATGTGTACAACTCCGCTCCGCAAGACCTCCCAGGAGCTCTTAAAGTGGAGACAGCGGCGCACTCCGCCACCCCCCAGGAAGCCGCGAGGTTCCGGCTGGATCTGCAAGTGATGCCGTTCCGCGGGACCCCCCCCCCGAGCCACCGAAAGCGGCGACAGCTGCGCAGTTCGCAATCCCCTTGGGAGCCGCGAGGTCTCGCCTCGGCCCGCGTGCAACTCCACTCCGCTGGACCTCCCAGGAGCCCACGAGAGCGGCGACGGTTCCGCGGCTTGCAGCACCCCAGGGAGCCGCGACGAGGTCAGCTGGATATGTGTACACTTCCACTCCGCATGACACCCCAGGAGCCCGCGAAATTGGCGACAGAGGCGCACGTCGCAACCCCTAAGGGAGCCGCGAGGTTCCGGCTGGATCTACGTACAATTCCACTCCGCTGGACCTCCCAGGAGCCCGCGAAATTGGCGACAGAGGCGCAGTTCGCAGCCCCCCAGGGAGCCGCGAGGTTTCGGCTGGATCTGTGTACAACTTCCACTCCGCGGGACCTCCTAGCAGCACACGAAGGTGGCGACAGTGGCGCACTTTTCGCAGCCCCCCAGGGAGCCGCGAGGTTTCGCTTGGGTCTGCGTATAATTCCGCTCCGCGGGACCTTCAGGAGCCCACGAAATTGGCGACAGTGGCGTATTTCGCAGCCCCCATAGGAAGGAAGAGAAGGAGGAGGGGAGGAGGGAGGAGGAGGAGGAGGAGGAGGAGGAGGAGGAGGAGGAGGAGGAGGAGGAGGAGGAGGAGGAGGAGGGAGGAAGAGGAGAGCGGGCACCCGTCCCAGGAGGAAGATGAAAAGGAGGAGAGGAGGAAGAGGAGGAGGAGAGAGGAGGGGGAGTAGGAAGAAGAGGAAGGGGAGGAGGAGGAGGAGGAGGAGGAGGAGGAGGAGAAGAGGAAGTGGAGGAGGAGGAGGAGGAGGAGGAGGAGGAGGAGGAGGGAGGAGGGAGGGAGGGAGGGAGGGAGGAGGAGGAGGAGGAGGAGGGAGAGAGGGAGAGATTCCACAGTGCTCTATTCAAAACGTGGGCCCAATTAAGGGAGGGTTGGGAAAAATAATCTGGGGGGTAGAAAGTGGCATACCGCTTACGACACCCCCCCCATCTGGACGCGAAGCCTCGAGTGTCACACGCCAGGCGGCTCCGCCGTGGGGTGCCCAGGGTGCCCAAGTGCCACGCCTGCTGTATCGCGGTGGGCATTGGACCGCCACACGCGACAAGTCTGGGGGGGCTGAAACAGGCAAACCGCCTGCGGCGTCCGTCCAATCTGAGCACCCCAGGCGGCTCCCCGTTTTGGGTGCTCAAGTACCACACTTGCTACACTGTGGGCAACGGGCCATCAGGAAAGACTGAGCGAGGAAGGGTGTGCCAGAGTGAGAGACTCTGGATGCGTGTGAGTGAGACTGCGTCTGAGGCTGATTCCCTGAGTGGGTCAGAGTGAGTCGGCGTGAGTCTGAGCCTGAGTGAGTCTGAGTGAGGAAGTGATGCGGTCGAGACTGCGTGAGGAAGAGTGAGTCTGTGATTGACCCCGTGGAGACGAATGGGTGTGTGATGGACCCCGTGATGGGTGTAAGTATCTTGGTGGTATGGCAGTGAAGAAGAGGAAGAGGAGGAGAAGGAGGGAGGGGGTCCGGAGGCGTGTGCGCAAACACAAGAAGCCCATCTTAGGATATGGGAGAGCATCGTTGTGTGCGACCCAGTAAACACCAAGTTCCAATAATTTCCGGATTGAAATCTCGGCGGATCGGAAGCCGAGGTGAGCGGGAGAGAGTTGCAGAAGTGCGGTTGCCGAAGTATCTTGGATGTGGTGTTCTGCATTGGCTGGTCTCCCAAAGATTATTGGAATTGGTTTGGATTGTGTTTAGGTTCGTTGGGAGTCCCACAGGTCGTGGCTCCACGCCGTGTTCCTCGCGCTTTAAAATTTAGCCCCCCGCCCAGGTTTCAACAACATCCAGAAACCGCTCGAAGCGTATGTTTTTCACGTGTCTCACAGGAAGTAACACTTTTTGGGAAAGTGATGTGATGTTTTTTTCGTTGGTCTCACAGGGATCGTGGCTCCAAAACGATCCCGTGTTGCTGTTTAAGTCTGGTAAGTGCGAAACTCGTGGGCTCCAATGGAGAAACAAAAATCTGCGCAATGCCCCAAAAAGCAAAAGCCTCGTTCGAAGGAGAGGTCTTCCTCATGATCAACCCTCTGACTCTCTCTCTCTCTCTATGTGTGTATGTATGTCTTTATTTATTTATCTCTGTCTCTCTTTTTTGTCTCTCTCTCTCTCTCTCTATGACCCCATAGCAGGCATTCCTTTAGAATTGGTTCCTATGGCCTTGATTCCGTTAGTGGGGATCCATTGCATAAGGATGTCTGTAGTAAGGTTTCTTTTTCGCAAGGCTTGCTGCAATGATGCATATGGTGGTAAGAATTTTCCTAGCAATGATCCCTTGTTCCAGGATTCCTGTAGAAAGATTCCCATGTAAAGGAAGTCTAGCTGAAATAATCCTTACTACAGGGACCATTGCTGCATGAATATGCGCTAGAGGAGTCCCTGCAACGGAAGACTGTCCTTACGAAAGGAATCATAACCTCTACGACCATGCTTCGGATGACAAGGCGGTTCGGGAGGGGGAGGATCCAACATCGATGTCACTATCGATCTCACTATCGATCGCATTATCGATCTCACTATTGGTCTCACTAGCGATCTCACTATCGATCTCACTATCGGTCTCACTCGATCGATCTCACTATCGATCGTGCTATCGATTTCACGATTGATCTCACGATCGATCTCGCTATCCTACTATCGATATCAAGGCGGGACACCCCCGGCCACCGCCCGCCCACCGCCGACGGAACACCGACGGGACACCAACGGGACACCACAGGACACTACGGCGGGACACCCCGGGCCACCGCGCGCCCACCGGGGGCGGAGGGGCGGTACGTTGCATCAGAGTCACCCTAGCGACGGCGGGGTCATTCATCTCCCGCACGCACGACACGAACACGAAACCGAAACCGAATTCTTGGTGAAGGGCTCTCCGTCACGCTGCGATCTCACCCCCAACCTCTGACTGCAGGAATGCTTATCAACGGTGCCCTTACTGGAAGGACTCCTGCGCACTAAAAGAATACGCGCGAAATGAGCCCTTACCAAAGAAAACCTTACTACAGGAGTCTTTCCTGAATGATTCCTGCGAAAAAGAACCCTAATAATGGAAGAATTACACAAGGACCTCTCACAAGACGAACCCTTACGGGAGGAGTGCAGGCTGAGGAGAAGCGTCCGCGAGACGGGGTGGAGCGAGGAGTTTGGGAGACATGCCCAAAGAGAGGCCAGATGCATGCATCAGACAACACACAGCACGCCACATGCCAGGGTTGGACCTAAACGCTGTTTTGCTCGACTTTGGCGGTGTTTTGCTTTTCGTTTGGGGAGGGAGGTGCAGGAAAACAGGTAGACTAGAGCCAAACGAAAAACTTCACGAAGACGAAACGAAGAACAACGTGTTGGGTCCAGCCCTTGTCTCATGCTCTTGAACACCACACCCGCGGGCGAGGGACGTGGGCGAGGGCCGTGGAAGGGCAGGAGGAAGAGCAGGGCGAGGAGAAGTTTAGGGCGAGGAGTTTGGGAGACGTGCCCACGGAGAGGCCAGCTGGATGCATCCGACACGACACGCCACGCGCTCTGGAGCATCACCCCCACGGGCGAGGGGCGTGGCAGGGCAGAGGAGGAAGCCCAGGGGGCGCGCGGTGCCCAGCCGACAGCGTCGTGCGCGTGGCCACGATCGGCTACCACACCACGCTCGTGCTCGAGGCCCGGGGCCGGGCGCTTCCCAGCGGGCAGCCGCGCCGCCTCGCTGTGCGCGCGGCCTCCTCGCCCTCCGCGCCCCCTTGCCCCCCAAATGAGCCCTCCCTCCCACTCCTCCCCCCCGTTCCTCCTCCTCCTCCTCCTCCTCCTCCTCCTCCTCCTCCTCCTCCTCCTCCTCCTCTCCTCCTCCTCCTCCTCCTCCTCCTCCTCCTCCTCCGCTCCTCCTCCTGCTCCTCCTCCTCCCCCTCCTCCTCCTCCTCTTCCTCCTCCTCCTCCTGTCCCCAGGTCGAGGCCACTGTCGGTCCCGTCTTGGGCCGAGGCGCACAGTGGCCTCTTGGATGAACACCAGAGGCTCGTCGACACGCCAAAGAAGAGCACCTACGCCGCTCGCAAATCATGGTCACGATGGTATTCCGTCGTTGAACTTGTTGGCTACCTTACGTATTCATTCCATGCGAATCATGCCTTCCCCTCTCTCCTACTCCTCCCCCTTTCCTCATCCTTCCTGCTCCCCTTCCTGGTGCCCCTTCCCCTCCTCCCTCGCCACCTGCCACTCTTCCGAGCGCACGGTGCCCCGAACGGAGCAGCGAAGCCACGACGCGACAGCGCGCGGTCCCCCCCACCCACGAAGGCAGGGCCGCCGCCGACCCGGCCCGCGATTCCGATTCGATTCGGTTCTGTCAGTCTTCACCAGCGTCGGCTGGGGCCAGCCGGAGCCGGGCAGGGCGATCCCATTACGATTCGATTTGGGACGATTGGCTGGCGGTCCGAAGCGTCTCCTGTTCCTGAGTACCCCCAGAGCCCCTTTGGTGTTTCCCCCTCTTTGTCCCTTCTCCCTAGCCGTGTTGGCTTAGGCGCCTAAGTGAGTTCGAACTGTTCACCCGCCCGAGGAGAAAGGAGCCCCTCCTCACCCAATTGCGACCCCCACGATCCCATATGTGTCAGTAGTCTGAGACAGTGGTAAGCGGAGCTATGTCGGAGGAAGCGGTGAGGCAGGCCATGAACCTCGGGGCGGGTGGAGGCCCGGCGCACGAAGGCGATGACGGCAGAGCAGAGGACCGACCCAAGGACACCTGGGAGGAAGTGAGCACGCCCGAAAGGAAAGCGAGAGGAACAGGATCAGCTGCACCTCCCGGGTTCGATGACTGACAGGATTGGGGGCCCAGTCGAGACGGATCGAGTGGATCATGGACGTAGGTGTGGCTGTGGACTCCAGCCGAGGATGAGACGACAATGTCGTGGAAGCGTGAAGATTGGTCAGCCTCGGCATGGAAGGAAGCAGATTGGCAGCAAACCCCTCACCGGAGTCCAGGCTGGGAGACGACGAATCGGGATTTCGGTGCTCCTCCGTCGTGGCTCGGGTTTGACCACCTGCAGGTGTACAAAGACAATCTCAGAGCCTGGGCCCGGAAAACGGGATTCAAAGAGCAGACCCAGGCAGGCCGCGTTCTCGAGGGACTTCCAGTGGACATGCAAGTGAAGCATCGCACGATTAGGACCGAGCTCGAGGCGCCCGACGGAGTGGAGAAGTTCATTCAGCACCTCTCCTTCCTGAACGGCGAAGGGCCCGGCGATGCAGAAAGAACGGCACACAATGCGGCGCTGTTCGACTACCAGATTCGCAAGACTGAATCGCTGACCGAGTATGTGATCCGGCGCGACGCCCAGGTGCTCGAAGCTGCGAAGCACAACCTCGTCTTGCCGGACAGCGCGAAGGCTCGCTACCTGGAAGAGGGAGCAGGCCTGAGCGCGCAGAATCGCATCAACATGAAGACATTAGCTGCAGGACAGGAAGGATACGCAGCAGTCAGAAGTGCTTTGCTCAAGATGGACGCCCAAGACAAACCGATCCTCCCGAGCACGACGACGACGACAAAGAGCTTCCCGGCGGAGGTCCAGGAGCTCGTGCAGGACCAGAACGCCGACGAGGAGGTTTGGGAGGTGTACCTGACTGACATCGACGACTCCGTGGAGCTTCCCGAAGACGACGTCGACACCTTTCTCGCGGCGCTCGACGAGCAGGACCTCGGGGGGCACGAGGCGCTGCAGGTCTTCGCGGCGGTCGCGGAGGACCGGCTCGGGAAGCCTCGCCGAAGAACGCGGCAGGAGGCTCGTCGCATGAAGGCGGCCAAAAAGGTGGATCGTGACTTCTTCGACCGACGCCGCGCCTCGAAGACCGGATTCAAGCGATTGATGATGAGTGACGTGAAGAAGCGCACGAGGTGCGCGAATTGCGGTGAGCGTGGACACTGGGCGGAGACGTGCAAGCACGAGTTCAGGCCGAAGGCCGACCGGATAGCGGGCGAGAAGAACGGTGGCAAGAAGGACGTCTCCAAGAGCATCTTCCATGACTTCGAGACGCGCGAGGACGACTTCACGGCCATCTCGGCGAACGACTGGAACATGCTGATGACGACGTTTGCGGGCGCTCCGAATCTCTCCCTGAGGCAGATGGGCGACCGCGCGCTGGTGGACACGGCCGCCGCTCAGGCCCTCGTGGGGGAGATCGATCTCGATCACATTGTCGACGCCTTCAGCCGGCGCGGTTTCAAGATCATAGTGAAGAAGGGCCCGGTGGTGGGAGTGACGGCGGGGGGCGTCGGAGGGCGAGTTGCACCAGTGGGCCGAGCCTGGGCGCCCGTGAGCATCTGGAAGTGCAGCATAGTGGAGTTTCTCATCCTGCCGGGCAGGTGCCCTCCACTTCTGCCGGCTCGCTACCTCGAGTCCCTTCACGCGGCGGTGGACTTGGCGAGCGACGAGGTGACGCTGGGCTGGCTGGACAAGGTACGGAGGCCCCTGGCGAGGCACGAGGCGGGCCGCAGGTCGCCCTCCCTCATCCACTGCGAGCCCGAGGACTTCCACGTCGACCCGGATCTTCTGAGCCGGATGCCTGAGGACTGCCGCGGGGAGTGCAGGAGGGGATGGGCTCTAGGCCCAGCCAGTTCAGACATCTCTCTCCTTTCCTCCTCCCCTTCTCGGGAGAGTCTCGGGGTCTTCGGGGGGTCTCGGGGGGCAGCGAGCCAACTCAACAGGGCTGGATACGTAGCCGCCTCGGCTCAACGTGTCGCCGGGCCCTCTCCAGCGGGCGCAAAGAATTGTCACGATGGCGAAGAAGAGTATCTCCACCAAGCCGGCGCGGGCGTCGAGGCCACGCCGGGCGGCAATCTCCTGGCGTCCATTCATGAGAGCGAGGACGAGGAGCTGGGCGGCGGCTGGGAGGAAGTGGGCGACGTGCCGGCTGAGATAGACCTGACGAGGGAGACGATGTCGTCGCCGGTGAAACACAATTTCTTCAAAGGAGTGGACGTGCTCACGCCGCTGCAGTTGACGGACGGGAGGGGCGTCCTCTTGCGCTGGCGCCGCTGGGCTCTGAGGATGCTGCACATGGCTCACGCGCGCCTGCAGATCCGAGGCGTCGCGGCCCTGCGGCCGCAGGCGGTGGAGTTGCAGCAGGGTTCGGTGGAAAGATGCGCCCACCCGCCGCGGGCGATCCTGAGCGGCTCCAACGGCACCTCGGTCTACAGCCACTGCCGCACGTGCAACACGCGCATCTCCCTAAGGGACAAGACTCCAGAGGAGAAGGCGCTGGCGGAGGCCAAGAAGCGGGCCAAGCAGGTGAAGAACGAGACGAAGTTCAAGCTGAAGGACGAGGCGCAGAGGCCGGTGGCGACCTACTCGGACGGCGACCCGTGGATGGCGCAGGCGGTGCCATACGTGCCTCCGACCCCGAAGGCGCGCGGCGGGGCAGCGAGCTCCTCGCGCGGGCGGGCAGCTCTGCGGGCGAGGGAGCCGCAGCCTCAGGCGCGGGACCCGCCACGGGCCTTCGGCAGCATGATCGACCAGGAGGTCGAGGAGGGAGCTCCAGGATACGACCCGGAGCTGATCGAGCAGGCCCAGGAGCTAGTCCAGCAGAGGATGGGGGCACTACAACCCTCGGAGCTTCCTCGCGGGGTGCCGCCGACGGCGGTCAAGAGCCCGCCCAGCACACGGCGCCCGGCCACGACGGCGGAGCGTCTCTCGCCCAGCCAAATCGAGGTCCACAGCAGTCAGATGAAGACGATCCTGGACCAGATGCACAAGCTCGGCGAGCAGCTGATGATGACCCAGCTCGAGGTGCACGAGCAGAGGGAGGAGCGCGAGAAGGACAATGCAGCACGCCAGGCGGGAGCAGCGCAGATGTCCGACCAGGAGATCACGAGGCTGGCTCGCATGATCTGGGCCGCCGACAGGGTGGAAGTGAAGGTGGAGGACGAGACGCCGGCAGCTGGCGGCGAGGTGGGCAGGCCCTTTCAGCGGTGAGCCTGGAAGGCTGGCCCGAGCTTGCTCAGGAGAAGGCCATCCGAGGCCTGGGCAAAGGAGCGGAAGGTGAGAGCATGATTTTGAAAAACAAGGCGATTCACTCACGCCGAGATCTCTCCAGTCGGGGGCTCCCCCAGAAATCCAGGGAGGTTCGGGGCATCTGGGGCCGGCTCCGAGGGAAGACGGGTTCCATTGACGAGGTCTCCGAAACTCCTGGTTGGGTCCGGAGGTCTCTGGGACCGAGGACAAGTCAGCCTTCCTTGTTGGACTGGTGATGGGACGGAGCGGGGCCCCGCCGCCTCGTAGTCTGATGCCTGGAGCCATTCGCCGGGTGCGCATTTCGAACGGCCCGGAAGTCTTGATCGACAGAGCCCGGCAGCATGCATCTTTCAGCGAGCTAGAAAGACTTCTTGCGGAATCCAAGGGGCAGGAGTGGCAGGTAGAGTCATGGAGGACCGGTAAGCGAGGAGGTCAAGGGAGGAAGGAGGTGGCGGCCTCAGATGGGCTCAGTGGGCGCGGCCCTCATGGGCCCTCAGAAAGCGGGGCCGCGGCCTCAGAGGACCTCGGCAGGCGCGGGGCTCGGGGCGCAGAAGTCACGGGCTTGGCCGAGCTCGACGATCCCCGAGCGGTTTCTCTAGGAGGCTTAGGCAGCGGCGAGGACACTCAGGCCACGGGGGTCTTGGGGCGGTACTACACGGTGGAGATCGACGCCTTCCTGGCGCGAGGGCTCGATGGGACTCCAGAGGGCCCTCGAGAGCCAACCGTACCCCGCAGGGTGCGAAATGCCGCGCTCCAGGTCCTCAGCGGCTCCGGGGCTGCCAGGAAGCATTCGTGGCGAAGAGCTCAGCTTCAGAGGCGAGAGGAGGCCAGAGGCGGGGCGGCTCTCGATCTTCTCTCCTGCCCGTGTCTCGGAGGTTCTCAGGGCTCGAGGTTACAGGGTCTCGCCGGCGGTCGACAGCAAGACCGGCTGGGATCTCGACTCGGAAGGGGCCTTTCGGGATCTCTGGAAGCTCACTAGACGGGGCCAGCCTCAGCGCGTTGCTATGTCCCCCGCGTGCAAGGCCTTCAGCGCTGCCACAGAGAGCAATTGGAACCGCATGGACGTGACCACTCGCGACGAGCAAGAACGAAAAGGAATCGCGTTCATGCAGCTGCGTTGTGACATTGCCCTGCATCAGCTCGAGCACGGACGAGATTTTATGCTGGAACACCCCCTCTCGGCCAGCTCCTGGGGTCTTGAATGCATCGGAGTGTTGGCGGCCTCGGAAGGTGTCGCGTCGCGTGTGCTTGACCAGTGCGAGCACGGTCTTTCGGTGGTCCCGGGAACCGTGTCCAAGGAGCCCACTAGGCTGCTAGCGAGCTGTGAAGAAATGGTTGAAGTGTCGCAGGAGGCGCAGAGGGGGGCATGAGCATTTACCGCTATGGGGGAGCGGCAGGACGCACAAGTCGGAGATCTACCCTTCCAAGCTCGCGTCGGCGCTGGCCTGCGGAGTGGAGGCCGCGATGTGGCGTCGAGAGCTAGGCGAGTCCGCTCCTTCCTTTCCGGTCCAGGGTGCAGCTGAGGAGCTCGACGAGGGCCCTGAGCCGGACGGCGCCGGCGCTCGGGTTTGGGACGAGGAGGCCGCGCGAGAGCCCAAGGACCCAGGGACCCAGACTGAAAGAGATGAGGGCATGAAGAAAGAGGTTGCCAAGCTGCACACCAATCTTGGCCACCCCTCTCTTGATGATTTTACCTGGACCCTGAGGGTCGCCGGGGCGAGGCCCGAGGTGGTGCCTCGGGCGCGTCGCAGTTTCAAGTGCCCCCACTGCGAGTCTCACGCGCGACCCCACTGGAGGAGGCGAGCTCACTTGCCCAGAACGTACCGATTTAATCGCCTCCTAGCGGTAGACCTCTTCTACCTTGAGTTTCAGGACAAGAGCTTGCCCGTTTTGAATCTGGTCGACCACGGGACCAGCTGTCAGCAGCGTTGCATTCTCGAGGAAGGCGCGTCGGCCAGCGTCTGGAAGGCATTGTGCCGCTACTGGGTTAGGCCTTTCGGCCTGCCCGAGATGATATTATCCGACGGCGGCGCCGAGTTCGAGGGAAGCTCCTCCAGGGGCTGCGAGCGCAGCGGGATATATCTCCAAGTCATCCCCGCCAACTCCCCTCGTTATAATGGAATGTGCGAGCGACACGGGGGCATCGTTAAGCTTGCGATGTCGAGAGCTTCTCTTTCAGCTGCCCCGACTTGCCTCGACGAGGTCGATTTGCTTCTGCGCGAGGTTGTCTCGGGCAAGAACCGCATGTATCACCGCGGGGGGTTCAGTCCCAGTCAGCTGGCTTCCGGCGAGAATCCGAGAATACCTAGGTGCATGATGACCGACGATGCCGTGGACGCGATTGGAGTCGACGACCTTAGGCAGAGCTCGATCGATCCGGATACTGCTGCTGCTGCTTTCGCTCGTGCTCATAAGCTTAGGCGTGAAGCCCAACGGGCTCTGGCTGCTCACGATGCCCGTGACAGACTGGCGGAGGCCTCCTGGGCGCGTCAGCATGTCGATCGGGTTTTCCATCCAGGCGAATGGGTCTACGTTTGGCGCAAGATAACGGCGGCTAACAGAAGCCACGCGCTTCAACGAGACAGGTGGACGGGTCCCGGGGCGGTGGTCTACCAGTCCCGCAGCGCGGCGTGGGTTGCGATGCGCCATAGGTTGCTTAAATGTTCAGTGGAAGTGGAGCAAGTCCGACCGGCGACCCGGCCAGAAGCGCTGGGAGCGGAGTTGCTGGACAATCCCAGATTCGACCAGCTTCGACAGGAGCTGAGACAGCCGGGGAAGCGAGTGGGGGCGGTAGACGTTGAGTCGGAGGGTGCTCTTCCTCCCGAGGCGCGGGACGTTCCAGAGACCTCCGGAGCTCCGGAGCCAGGGTCAAGAACTACGGCGGAGATGCCGGAGGCTCGGTCGAGGACCCCTGGCGGACCTCGGGGCTCAGTCGAGCAGGGAGGGGGGGCCCCTCCGGCCAGCTCGATCGGGCCCACCGCGGCTCCAGCGGCTCGGCGAGAGATTCTGGAGGTGCCTGAGTCGTCTGTGGTGGCCACGGGCTCCTCCCCCGTGCCATCGATACCTGAAGCGGTGATTATTGGGGACTCGGAAGGTGAGAGGGAAGGAGTTTTTGAGCGTCATCTTCGGAGGCCCGGGGGCGAGATCCCACCCGAGGTGGCCCCTTCCCACGTCGCGGCGGCGAGGGACTTCGCAGCCGCCAGCGAGGGAGGGGCCCCAACCGAGCGGGGTCCAGCCAGCGACCAGGCATTTGACGAGGACCGAGGATTTCAGCAGGGTCGACGTTGCCCGTATGATTGCCGAGCGCGAGGGCGCGAGGCCGTCGGGATCGGTCGTCGCGGAGGCCAGATCCAGCTTGGCCGTTGCCGACCGAGATAGGGGTTCTGCTGCCGAGGAAGCCTCGAGCAGCGGAGAAGCGCGGACACGGGGCCGTTCTCCGGC
Organism: Prorocentrum cordatum; assembly: GCA_963575745.1. NCBI lineage: Eukaryota > Dinophyceae > Prorocentrales > Prorocentraceae > Prorocentrum > Prorocentrum cordatum. Next base: position 222,841 of record CAUYUJ010017034.1, on the reverse strand, counting down.
TGCTCCGCCTGCGCCCCAGACGTCCGGGAACATTCCCGCAGGTGCCAGGCGAACGACGGTCAGAGATGCCACGTCCGGAAGAACAATGCGGGCATTATTTGAGCATGAGGACTCCCTGGGGAAGGGGGACCTCGAGCAGGACAGGGCGCTCTGCGAGGAGCTTGTGGCCCGGGGCGCTGGCCGCGACACCCTGTTCAGTCTCCAGCGCGGAGACGAGCGGGCCAACTTTTTCCTTGACTTTGAGGATTGTTTTTGCGGGATGGCTAGCGTGGCCCCCCAGAGCGCCCCTCGGCGAGGGGCGGAGGTGCAGCTGGAGAACCTTTCCTCGGATGAGAAAAAAGCTGCTTGAGGCTTCTGACGCGAAGGAATTGGCCGCCATGACGGCCTCGGGGGCGGTTCGAGTCCTGACAGTTGAAGAGTCGCGTCTGGTCCGGCGGCGTCACCCCGACAGAATTCTTTCTTCGAGGATGGTGAGGCGTTTTAAGCCTAGCGAGGGGGTGGGGGCCGCTCCGGTGGCCAAGAGCAGGCGGCGTGTCCATGGCCATCGGGATCCAGACGGCGAAACGTTGCAAGTGCATGCCCCGACACCACAGTCGGAGAGCATAATGCTCTGTCTCCAGCTGGTGGCTTCGATGGGATGGGCCCTGGGGATCGCGGATGCCAAGAACGCGTTCTGCCAAAGCAATCGGTTGCAACGGCCCCGGGGAGCCATTTTCGTGGAGGCCTGCGCGGGCCTGAGTTTGTCCGGGGAACAGCTGATCGAGCTGGTGGCGCCCGTTTACGGACTGAACGATGCCCCGTTGCTGCGGCGCAGAACGCTCACCGATTTCCGATCAGATCTGAATTTCAAGCGGTCGCTTCTCGAGCCATGCCTGTGGCTGCAGCGTTCCGAGAGCGGCCGACTGCAGTTTCTGATTTTGGTAAAGGTCGACAACTTCATTGTGGCCAGCGATTCTACGGTGCTTCCATATTTGAAGAGGCGTCCCACGGAGAGGTTTAAGTTCGGTAAGTGGGAGGAAGGCAAGGCCGATTACGCAGGCAGGCAGGTGCGACAGGTGGCGGGGGGGGATCTTGGTCGACCAAGAGGTACGTTCGCGAGCAGCTGTGTCCCATTGCCCTGGACAAGCAGCGCCGAGCTCAGACCTCTTCGCCTCTCACCCCCTCAGAGATCTCGCCCTACCGAACGACGGTTGCTCAGATACAATGGCTTGGGAGGGAATCGAGACCCGATGTAGCGGGCAGCGCATCCTTGTTAGCTTCGGCTCTTCCCGAACCAGAGGTGGAAGATGCACATATGGCCAATAAGGTGGTGAAGTTCCTCAGGGCGTCGGCCTCTCAGTACATCACGATACGGCCTCTCGATCCGGTCTCGACTACCTTTGCGACTGCCTCCGACGCGGGAGGCCCAGGGTCTGCTCGGCGCGGAGGCGCCCAGAGCGGATGGCTCATTTTTGCTGCAGACAGCTCGGTCAGAGAGAATCGACGAGCCAGGGTGAGTCTTTTATCGTGGCGCTCTCAGCGTCTGAAGCGGGCGGTCGCCAGCACGATCGCGGCCGAGACCCCGTCTCTGTCGAGTGCCGCTGCTGAGGCCCAGTGGCTCCAGATAATGTGGCGAGATGCGCTGTATGGCGACGTGAAGTCGCCCGATTGGACAGAGTCCCAGGGCCCTTTTTTCTGTCGTGCCCCCTCGCGAGTGCGAGCTCGCCGATGCATCGGCCTTGAGCATCGTCGACGCCAAGAGCGCGTTCGACACTCTCTCGAGAAACAGTGCGGGGTCCCAGGCCGACAGGAGGAACACGATTGAACTGGCTGTTATCAGGGACGCGTTGAGTTGTTTGGGGCCCCAAGTGCGCTGGTTCCCACATGGGTTGACGCCGGCAGACCCCCTCACAAGATCGATCCCGCTCGAGGAAACGCCGCTTCGCACGACGTGCTCACTCGCGGTACGCTGCGTTTGGTAGATGAGTCTGGACATTGCGACGAGAGATCACTCAATGCGGCTCTCAAGAGCCGCTCCCGCGGGGCCTCGCGTAGAATGTTGGGAAAGAGAGCTAAGGCGTTCGACCCTGGACGCACCAAGGTGAAGGACGAGGGCGAGGAAGAAGAGAAGGAGGAGGAGGAGCAGAGGAAAAGACGAGGAGAAGAGGAGGAGGAGGAGGGGGCCCCGGCCTATTTGATCCTGGACGGCGACGGGTTCACTGGCTTGATTTAGGGCGGATTTCGGTTGAGTCGGTTGAGTGTTTTTGTGTTTTGATGCCGACGACGATTGTAATGATGGTGGTTATCAAATCGTAGTGCTGATGGTGGTGGCGATGGTGATGCTGGTGATCACCATCATCACCATCACCAGCATCACCATCACAACCGCCCTCACCATACCATCATCATCATCCCCATCATCATCGTCACCATCATAATCACCATCAGCATCATCATCATCACCATCCATACCATCAGCATGTTCCAGTATGTTAGAGCTCCGTGGGAGCTCTAACATGGCTTGTTAGAGCTCCCACGGAGCTCCAACATGGTATGATAGAGCCCCGTGGGAGTTCTAACATGGCTTGTTAGAGCTCCAACGGAGCTCTAACATAGCATGTTCGAGTATGTTAGAGCTCCCTGGGAGCTCTAACATGGTATGTTAGAGCTCCGTGGGAGCTCTAACATGGCATGTTAGAGCTCCAACGGAGCTCTAACATAGCATGTTCCAGTATGTTAGAGCTCCCTGGGAGCTCTAACATGGTATGTTAGAGCTCCGTGGGAGCTCTAACATGGCTTGTTAGAGCTCCAACGGAGCTCTAACATAGCATGTTCGAGTATCTTAGAGCTCCCTGGGAGCTCTAACATGGTATGATAGAGCTCCGTGGGAGCTCTAACATGGCACGTTAGAGCTCCAACGGAGCTCTAACATAGCATGTTCGAGTATGTTAGAGCTCCCTGGGAGCTCTAACATGCTATGTTAGAGCTCCCATGTTAGAGCTTCCTGGGAGCTCTAAAATACCGAGCTCCAACGGAGCTTTAACATAGCATGCTAGAGCTCAGTGGGAGCTCCCTGTGAGCGCTTACATGGTATGTTAGAGCTCCGTGGGAGCTCGAACATGGCTTGTTAGAGCTCCAACGGAGCTCTAACATAGCATGTTCCAGTATGTTAGAGCTCCCTGGGAGCTCTAACATGGCATGTTAGAGCTCCGTGGGAGCTCCAACATGGCTTGTTAGAGCTCCAACGGAGCTCTGACATAGCATGTTCGAGTATGTTAGAGCCCCAAGGGAGCTCTAACATGCGATGTTAGAGCTCCCATGTTAGAGCTCCCTGGGAGCTCTAGAGCTTTAACATAGCATGTTAGAGCTCAGTGGGAGCTCCCTGGGAGCTCTAACATGGTATGTTAGAGCTCCGTGGGAGCTCTAACATGGCTTGTTAGGGCTCCCAGGGAGCTCTGACATAGCATGTTCGAGTATGTTAGAGCTCCCAGGGGGGCTCTAACATGGTATGTTAGAGCTCCAACGGAGCTCTAACATAGCATGTTCCAGTATGTTAGAGCTCCCTGGGGGCTCTAATATGGTATGTTAGAGCCCCCTGGGAGCTCTAACATGGCATGTTAGAGCTCAAACGGAGCTCTAACATAGCATGTTCGAGTATGTTAGAGCTCCCTGGGAGCTCTAACCTGCTATGTTAGAGCTCCCATGTTAGAGCTCCCTGGGGGCTCTAACATACCGAGCTCAAACGGAGCTTTAACATTTCATGTTAGAGCTCCGTGGGAGCTCCCTGGGAGATCTAACATGGTATGTTAGAGCTCCGTGGGAGCTCTAACATGGTATGTTAGAGCTCCAACGGAGCGCTAACATAGCATGTTCCAGTATGTTAGAGCCCCCTGGGAGCTCGAACATGGTATGTTAGAGCTCCGTGGGAGCTCTAACATGGCTTGTTAGAGCTCCAACGGAGCTCATAGCATGTTCGAGTATGTTAGAGCCCCCTGGGAGCTCTAACATGCTATGTTAGAGCTCCGTGGGAGCTCTAACATGGCATGTTAGAGCTCCAACGGAGCTCTAACATAGCATGTTCCAGTATGTTAGAGCTCCCTGGGAGCCCTAACATGGTATGTTAGAGCTCCGTGGGGGCTCTAACATGGCTTGTTAGAGCTCCAACGGGGCTCTAACATAGCATGTTCGAGTATGTTAGAGCTCCTTGGGAGCTCTAACATGCTATATGGGAGCTCCCATGTTAGAGCTCCCTGGGAGCTCTAAAATACCGAGCTCCAGCGGAGCTTTAACATAGCATGTTAGAGCTCAGCGGGAGCTCCCTGGGAGCTCTAGCATGGCACGTTAGAGCTCCAACGGAGCTCTAACATAGCATGTTCGAGTATGTTAGAGCTCCCTGGGAGCCCTAACATGGCATGTTAGAGTTCCAACGAAGCTCGAACATAGCATGTTCCAGTATGTTCGAGCTCCCTGGGAGCTCTAACATGGTACGTTAGAGCCCCGTGGGAGCTCTAACATGGCTTGTTAGAGCTCCAACGGAGCTCTACTATAGCATGGTAGAGCTCCCAGGGAGCTCTAACTTTTTTCTAACTTGCTATGTTAGAGCCCCCTGAAAGCTCTAACATAGCATTATAGAGCTCCCACGGAGCTCTAACATACGGTGTTAGAGCTCCCAGGGAGCTCTACCATAATATAACA
>CAUYUJ010017034.1:198064-214397 GCA_963575745.1 Prorocentrum cordatum | reverse complement strand
TACAGAGGCCCTGTCCTGGTCCCTCCAAGACGGCCTGGAGAGGCCTTGTGAGGGCTCAGAGGACCCAGAGGGACTCCACGAGACCCCAAGAGTGCTCCCAGAGGGAGCTTCAAAGCCACGAAGTGTGACACGACCGTTGTGGCACGCTGCGTGTTTTGTTTGGACCCTCTTGGGGCCATTTTGGAACTCTTTGTTGGACATCTTGGCCACAAAAGGGTTCTTTGGTAGGTTCCGTCGGGGGCCTCTCGGGGGCCCACTGGCGTCCCAGAAGTGCCTGAAGAGGGCTCCAAGAGGGCGCTAAGAAGGTTACAAGAGGGCCCCAGGAGGATTCCGCCCAAGAGGGCTCCAAGATGGAGCTCCGAAGCCACACAGTATGACAAAACCGTTGTGTCACACTGCGCGTTTTGGCTGGACCCTCTTGAGGCCATTTTGGAGCTCTCTTGGGGATCTCTTGGGCCTTCGTGTGGGCCCGAAGGCCTTTTTCGGGCCCCTCCAAGACGGCCCAGGGAAGGCCCCAGCAGGGCCTCAAGAGGACTTCCAGAGGGCCCAAGAGTGCTCCCAGAGAGAGTTCCACTGCCACGCAGTGTGACACAACCGTGATGTCGCACTGTGCATTTTGTTCAGACCCTCCCTAGGCAATTTTGAAACCCTCTTGGGGACCTCTGGGAGGCCCCATGGGAGCTCTCTCGGGGCTCTAAGAGCCCATCCCAAGCCGTCTCCAAGGGGGACCTCGGCGGAATCCCGGGTCAGCTCTATCCCACGAGATCGGCGGATAGAGTTGGCTTGGAGTGCCTTGGGGCCCTCTTGAAGCCCTCGGAGGATCCCGAGAGGGCCCACGGGGAAGAGGGAACTCCTTGAACGAGCTACGCCCTGGGGCTGGTGGGATTGAAGGGTCAATACAGGGTGTTGCAGAGTCGATTGCCGGGCAGTCCCAGGGTCTGTTCCAGTGTATTGCAGGGTCGCTGCAGGGGTACATACACGGTAATGCCGGAGTCTTTGCAGGGGGGGTGCAGGGTTTCGCAGCAGAGTCATTGTTTGCCTCACTCCCACCCGCCCTCCCAACACATAATTAGCACCCGAGTCTCAGCATATTCAGCAGTCGTCTTTGGATGGGCAGCTACTGGGAACCAATACGGACCCCAGGTGCGCGAGGCTGGGGAAAGGTTCGCCACGCGTGCCAGGTGCGCCATGCATCCCAGGGGCCCAATGCGCGCCAGGCACGCTTGGTGCGCCACATGCGCCACGTGCGCCAAGTGTGCCGCATGCTCCAGCCGCGCCAGGTGCGCCAAGTTCGGGGCATGCGCAGAGCGTGCCAGGTGCCCCAGCGCACGTGACAGCACACATCGGGAAACATGTCGGCACCCACCATCCTTGCCGAAAGCCAGGGCTCAGTCGCGGCGGGGTGGCCATCATGGTGTCTGGTGGACCTGCACATAGCAGGCAATATGCCAGCACCCCCGCCGCCCCTGTCAAAAACCATGGACAGTCATCGCGGGGTGCCCGCGCATGATCCCGATTCAGCCGCGAAGTGTTGTTTATATTGGTCTTTGACAGGGATGGTGGCCCTGCGCACAGCAAGCAGTTTGCTGACACCCCCGCCGTCCCTGCCAACACACACAATACAAAAAGTGTTCACGGGGCCCACGAACATGGCCCACAATTTTGCCCCAAAGTCAAGTTTGTGTTGTCCCTTGATAAGGGGTGGTGAGGGGGCGTCGTCATGGGTCCCGTCGGTGGTTGGTCGCCAGTCGCCTTGGGGAAAGGGTGTTTATCATTATGGAGCAGTGATGTAGCAGAAGTTGGAACAACGAGCATCGAGAAAAATACGCTTGTTTTCCGCCACGCAGGCGTTGCCACGTGGCGAGTGGGGTGGAGTAGCGTTTGTTTCGCTCTCCAGTCACTGCCACATGGCAATTCGAATGGAGTAGTATTGGTTTCTGCTCCGCAAGCGTTGCCACGTCGCGAGGAGAGTGGAGTAGCATATTGTTTGCCCCCAGACGTTGCCAAGTGGCAAGCAAAGCGGAATAGATTTGCTGTCCGCCCCGCAGGCGTTGCAGCGTGCCGAGTCGAGGGACGAGGGAGGAGAGAGGACAGAGGTGGGAGGATCGAGGGGGGAGGGGGAGAGGAGGGAGCAGGAGGAGGTGGAGGAGGGAGAAGGGAGGGAGGACGCAGGAGGGAGGGATGAAAAGGAAGGGGAGGCAGGGAGAAAGGGGAGGAGGGAGGACGGAGGAGGGAGGAGCAGTGTAGGAAACGTGGGGGGACAAGCAAAGATGTCAAGGAGGAGGAGGAGTAGGAGGAGGAAGAGGAGGAGGAGGAGGGGGAGGAGGAGTGAGGAGGGATAGGTGGGAGATTCGGAAGGAGGACGGGGAGGAGCTGGGAGGAGGGGTGCTGAGGTGGACGACGAACGAGGAGGGGGAGGAGGCGGGCGGACGGGAGGGCGGGCGAGAGGGCACGCGTGTGGGCGGGCGGGCGAGAAGGCGGGCGGGCGCGCGAGCAGGCGCGCGCGGGCGGGCGGGCGGGCGGGCGCACGTGGGCGGGGGGGCGGGCGAGCATCGCCGTCGTCGCCGTCGTCGTCATCGGCGTCGTTGTCGTCGGCGTCGTCGTCATCGGCGTCGTCCGTGTCGGCGTCGGCGTCGGCGTCGTCGAAGTCCATCACCGTCGTCGTCTCTGCGCGCGGAGGAGCAACGTGCCGAGTATAAGTCTCTGTGGTCGCCTCCGCGGGGCCGCCACGTCGAATGCAGTGGTGACCCTTCGCTGTGTGGCTTTGCTGCCTGGCGCGGGAAGCCGTGCTGTACTCTGTTGGCCGGCCTGTCGCTGCCACGCTGCGCACGGAGCGGCGTCCTGTGCGCTGCCGCCCCGCAGCGCCTCCACGCGGCGAACAGAGCGGAATCTGGGCGCGTTCGCCCCCCAGGCGTTGCCACCTGGCGAGTGGAGGTAGAGAGAGATTGTGTGTGTCCGGCCCGCGCGGCGCTGCCGCGTGGCGAGCGGAGTGGGATCGTGTCCTTTGTTTGCCCCTCGGGCCTTGCCGCGTAGCGTTACCACGTGGCGAGCAGAGTGGAGGAACGACTGTTCCCGCCCCCCTTCGCTACCACGTGCCGAGCAGAATGGAGCACGTTTGCTTGGCACCGCAGTCGCTGCCACTTGGCGAGTACAGTGGAGTAGTATGCGTGTTCCCCTCCGAGCGTTGCCACGTGGCGAGGAGTAGGAGCAGTATGTGTGCGTGTGTCTCGCTTCCCTGGCGTTCCGCGTGGCGAGTAGAGCGAAATAAATGTGTTTCCGCCGACCCAGCGTTGCCACGTGGCGAGTGGGGTGGAGTAGTTTTTGTTTCGCTCTCCAGTCGCTGCCACGTGGCAGTTCGAGTGGGATAGTGATGTCTTCCGCCACGCAGGCTTTGTGACACGTCGCTAGGAGAGTGGAGTAGCATGTCGTTCGCCCCCCAGGCGTTTGCCAAGTAGCGAGTAAAGCTGAATACGTAGATTTATTTTCCGCACCACAGGCGTTGCCGCGTGCCGGGTAGAGGGACAAGGCAAGAGAGAGGAGGAGGGAGGAGTGAGAAATTGGGGGAGGAAGGAGGAGGCAGGAGGGAGGAGGGAGGGGGAAGCAGGAGGAGGATGGATGAGAGAGGAGGCAGGAGGGAGAAGGGAGAGGAGGCAGGAGGGAGGATGGAGGAGGGAGGAGAGGAGGGTAGGAGGCATGGGAGGACAAGCGAGGACAAGCGAGGAGGAGGAGGATGAGGAGGAAGAGGAGGGGGAGGCGGGAGGATCAGAAGGAGGAAGAGGAGGACGGGTAGGAGCGCGGAGGGGAGGCGGAGTGCGAACGAGCAGAGGGATGAGGAGGGCGGAAGGAGGAAGATGAACGCAGCGCAATGCAATGCAATGCAATGCAATGCAATGCAATGCAATGCAATGCAATGCAATGCATTGTGCGATTGCGCCGCGGGGAAGAAAAAACATGCCCGGTGTCGGGGTGTAGACCCTAAGGTGGCGAGGGGGTAGAAGGACGAGGAGCATGAGGAGGAGCAGGAGGAGGAGGAGGAGGATGTCGGTTTTCAGGATTCTCCAGGATGAGGAAATCTTTTGCACAGTGGTGGAAGGGAGGGAGGATAGGAAGGGCAGGACGAAGGAAATCGTCGGCTCGGTGGAAGAGGGGGAGGGTGATGGGGAAGGAGTTTCCCTGCCGCGCACCTGATCTCCCATGCGCGTTTTGGTGGCCGCCTCGGGGTAGCGAGTGAGGGAGGAGGCTGACGGAGGGGGAAGAGGAGAACGAGCGAGAAGAGGAGGAGGGGGAGGAGGAGGACCAGTGTAAGCCCAGGACGCATCCACGATGTTGAAACACACACACACACACCCTCCCTCCAAGATCTCTCTTCACTGGCCCCTAGAAGGGGTCATTTCCATAGGAAATTGTCCCGTTGGGGGAAAACCGTGTGAACATCTCGGAGCGTGCCAAAACACTATTTTCAGGACTTCAACGCCACGGGTTAACCTGATTGTTGCGTCTTGGCGATCGCGAATCGTGCGTGAACACCATTCTTGGGACTTCAACGCCGCGAATAAACGTAACTGTTGCGCCCTGATCATCCTGAAACATTACATAGCACCATTGCTGGTACGTTAACCATGAGAACCAGTCAAACTTGTGAAAATGTCTGAGACAAGCAAAAAAACTAATACGCGCGGCGTAAAGGCGAGGGCCACATTTTGGAAAGGAGCCGCCTTCAACCCGCGAAACTCGTGCAACTGTTAAAAAATAATGTGGACGGCGCAAAAGCGAGAGTCACATGTTGAAACCACCCGCCTTGAAAATCCTGCAACCCTTTCGAACGAATGTGCGCGGCGCTAAAGCGAGAGCCACATGTTGAAAACGAACCGGCCTCAATCCTTGAAACTCCTACAACTCTGTAGAACGAATGTGCGCGGCGCCAAGGCGACAGCCACATTTTGAAAACGATTCGCCTTCAATCTTGGAAGCTTTTGGAACTGTTTACACCGAATGTGTGCGGCGCTAAGGCGAGAGCCACATTTTGGAAACCGCCCGCCCTCAATCCGTGAAGCGCTGTCAAATGTTTAAGAACGAATGTGCGCGACGCCAAGGCGAGAGCCATATTTTGAAAACCACCCGCCTTCCATCTGTGAAGCTGTTGCAATGTTTAAGCATCAGGGTCATAAATGATGATGAAATCTCAGGCGAAACGCCAGGCCCGCCCTGTCGACCGGCCTCGGGGTGCGAAAGGGAGAAGTTATCTTATTAACGGAGAAGAGTGGAGTAGGAGGAGGAGAAGGAGGAGGAGGAGGAGGGGGAGGTTGAGGACGAGGAGCACAGGCTTGGAATTCTGGTTCTGGGGGATCTTGGTTTGGTGTGTCCCTGGGTTCTGGGTTTGACCTCCCGGGCGATTCCGGGTTCCGCCTGGCGGTTCCGGGTTTCGCCCAGAACGATTATGGGTTTCGCCCCTTTTCGGAGTTCTGGGCTTCGCCGTAAAACATCCCAGGGTTCGCCAGTTGACCACCGAGACGCCCCCAAAGTGGCCAAAAACGACCAGACAAGCCGAGCCAGACAAGACAAGAGATGACGAGGCAAGATTTGGCGAGTCGCGGCGACAAGACAGCCTCCAGGTTAGCCCGTTGCAGGCCAATCTCTATCAAACACATGGGGCGTTCCAAAAGGGGTCTTGCCTTCGAGGATCGAAGGAGTTGCCATCTCTTCCTCGGCGGAAGCCGGCGGAAGGCTGGCGGAAAGCGGCGGAAGTAAAAGATGCGCCCCCAAGAGATGAAGACGTTTTTGGGTTCAGGGTTTGCGGAGTCCGCCACGTGTGGAAGAATGTGCGGGATGTCGTCTCGCCAGTCCGTTGTCGAACGGCGCTTCAGGCAATGAGATGGCCTGGAGGGGGCCCCGCGCGAGCACCCCAGGGGTCTCCGAGAGGCCATCCAGCGGGCCCACGAGGCCCCTGGGAAGCTGCGGCTGAACGTTCAGATGTTTTCAGGAGGGGGGAAAACACACAGACACAATTGATCGTCGATCCCCAGGAAAATATAGGAAAACATGGGAAGGGGAGGGGAAGACGAAAACCCAGAAAATATGGGAAACTAGTGGGAATCCTGAGATTTGTGTGTGTATTGATTTGTGTCCTTGGGCCCTTTATCGTTGTTGTATCTTGCATGCGCACCATCTGTTTGCGCGTTCGACTCACAGGCCGCTCACACCGAGACAGCCTCCAGGTCGACCCAAGATGGCCCCAATATGCCCAAGGCGCCTCCCGAGCGGCCAAAAGCTGTTGATACTTGTGAGCGATGAGCACCTATTCTGCGCTTTCTCCGATATCAATTGGCTCCCGAGGCTTCAGTACGGCTTCAAGAGGGCCCCAAGAGCGCCCAAAGAAGACCACAGGAGAGGCCCAAGACAGTCCCAGAGGCATCCGGCAGAGCCCCAGGAGAGCCCCAAGCCTGTCCAAATTTCGACAAGAGCATCACAGACCCGAATGTCCTTGGGGCCAAAGCGGCGACCATCCCCATGGCGTTCTGCCACATTGCGATGTAGGCAACCCCGGTATATTTAGTTTACTTGTTTCAAAAAGTTACACCAGTGTACGATGATGTGGTCTTCCACTTGCAAATTGTTCTGTTGCATTGTACTATTGACGCTTCGCGTATTCCCACCTATCTGACAATACAGAAACGATGTCCAAACGAGTTGCGATGATAGCTGCAGCAGGTGAACAATAGTGCAACACAGAGGGGTACACAGGTCAACTTTTGTGGCCCTCATGGAGCCTGGTGGGCCACATTGAGGCCTGAGAATCTCATTGGAAGCGAGACAGCAAGAAGGCAAGAGAAGGCAAGCATCAATAAGGAAGAGCATGGGCCTGAGCGTTGCTACATCCTCGGGGGGGCATCCTTTGGGCCCCCATGGCCACCTCGAGCCACCTGGGGGGCTTGAAACGAGACCAGGGCCCGAAAGAAGCTCCGAGTGGTCGAAAATCGTGAAAGAAGACGACGCCGCCGCCGACGACGACCTCCTCGCGTCACCCGCGCGCCGCCAGGGGGGGCGGGCGGGGCGGGCCTGTTTGAGCCAGCGGGCGCGCGGCGGCCCGGCGTCCGTCGTCCTCGTCGTCCTCGTCGTCCTCGTCGTCCTCGTCGTCCTCGTCGTCCTCGTCGTCCTCGTCGTCGGCGTCGTCGTCGGCGTCGTCGTCGTCGTCGTCGTCGGCGTCGGCGTCGTCGTCGTCGTCGTCGGCGTCGGCGTCGTCGTCGTCGTCGGCGTCGTCGGCGGCGGCGTCGGCGTCGGCGTGGCGGCGTCCTCGTCGGCGGCGTCGTCGTCGTCGCCCGCGCAGCTCGTGGCACAGTGGGAGGAGATGCCTCTGCAGGGCGGCCCGGCCGTGGAGGCCCCCGCCCCCACGGGGCCCGCTGGCGCCAGCGTGGCGCCGCCCCAGGAGGAGCGAGGAGGAGGAGGTGGACGAGGGAGGAGGAGGACGACGGAGGAGGAGGAGGAGGAGGAGGAGGGAGGGAGGAGGAGGGAGGAGGAGGAGGTGAAGTTCATGATAAAGATGATCATGATGATGATCAGGATGTGGAGGAGGAGGAGGAGGAGGTGGAGGAGGAGGAGGAGATGAGATCATGGAAAATATTATGATGATGGTGATGCTGATGAAGATGATGTTGATGGTGATGATGAGCATGTTGATGTTTATTATGATGATGGTGCTGATGAGTATGATGATGATGATGATGATGATGATGATGATGATGATGACGAGGATGATGATGATATGATGATGATGATGATGATGACGACGATGATTATGATGATGATGGTGATGATGATGATGGTGATGGTGGTGATGATGAGGTGCTGATGATGATGATGGTGATGATGATGGTGTTGATGATGATGACGATGAGGATGACGATGACGACGACGACGACGACGAGGACGAGGAGGAGAAGGAGGAGGAGCAGGATCTTCCCTCTTTCCTCCTCCTCATCACTCACATCGAAGAGCAAGTCAACTACAATGATATAGTTTCTCGGGGCACCGCGCGAAGTTCTTGGATCGGCGCTGGACCCCCCTGGCGCTGACGCGCCAGGGATTGGGGTCTGGCACCGATCCAAGAAATCCGCGCGGAGCTTCGAGAGATGACATGTATGCCGTTCTTTGTTCTTCTGAGACCCCCCGCAAACAGCAGGCGGGGTGGCGCCCGCGCGGTGGTTTTGGCAGTGGTGCGGGTGCACCCTGCGAGTGGCCATTCCCCAGTGGCCAGGTCTCGCACGTGCGAAACAGTTCATTGGCGCATGGGCAAACCGCGCCTGCCCCTCATCCTTCCTGTTGTGGCCGAGGCAGCTCAGTGAGGCTGAGCAGCCCAAGCGGGCCACGTAACCTTACACAGACCAGTACGTCGGAAGGCATGCCCCTGGTCTCGTCTCCTCCCATCACCCTTATTCCTCCTCCTCAATCCTGGGGTATGACTACAAGAGACTTCGAGGGAGCTCCAATTCGTCCTCCGCGGCAAGTGGAGAACATATTCCTATTTCTATATTTTTGCAAGCCCGGGCGGCCGCAAAACCCCGCACCCCCCCCCCCCCCCAAACCGGACTCCTGGGATCCTGGGGCTTTGGGACCCTCCGGACGCCCATTGAAGCGGCCCCCCGGGCCTCGCAGGGCGTTTTGCCAAGCCTTCCCAGCACACCTAGGGCGATCAGGGGGGTCATCGGAGACGTCCCAGAGACCCCCAAGACAGCACAAGAGCGCTCCAAGAGTGACCGACGTGACCTCAAGATGGCCCAAAAGGCCTCCAGGACGGCCCCAAAGAGGCCTCCAAGAGCACCCCAAGAAGGCCCCAAGAGGCACAAATATTTGATTTTCTGTTGGTTTTTGCTGAATTTGGGGGTTCTCCTTTTTTCGGCTTCCCGACACTCCAAGACAGCGGTCTTCTGGGCGTCCGAAGCCGCCTGGGAGGCTCCAACATCGCCCCACAACCATCCGAAAGGGCTTCCAGGCAGTCCAAAAGAGCCCCAAAACGGCACAACACGGGTCCAAGATGGCCCTCAGAGAGCCCCATGGCGGCCCAAGATGGCCCCAAGACACCCTCCGAAGCATTCCAAATCGTGACCCGGTCGTTCAGGGAGACCGCGGTTGGAGGCAGGGTGGCCCGAGGAAGTCCCCAGAGGCCCCCAGAATACGCCCAGGAGGCCTCCAGAAGGCCTTGAGAAAGCCTGAAACAACTTTTGTGAGGCCCCCAGAGGCTCTCCCAGGAGGAGCCTCCGCCAAAAAGAGCTGAGGAGGATGGGGAGAATGCGCAGGGTACGGCGAAAGTAAGGAACAATAAGCATGGAGGAAGGATAACGAAAAACATTATCATAGCGGCGATGCCGGAAAAGGCAACAAGGAGTTATCGCCAAATTGTCGGCTTGACCTTCCTGCTATTCCGCCTGCATGCCAAACTTCAAGGACCAAGGTGCATGGCGCGAAGCGCCACTGCAGTCTTGTATATATATATATATATATATATATATATATGGGCATGTCTGGGTACGATCGGAAAGATCGAATACAGAAGACAGTGCCACGTACTAGAAGGAGGCGGAGTGCAAGCTGCAGCCACGGGTGGAGGCGAGGAGCGGGAAGCGAAGGATTCGCATCACAGGCGCCCGGCGGGCCACGGTATATTGCCACAGGCATGGGTGTCGAGGCCGCGGGAGCGCGTCACACGCTTGGGCCGCCACGCAGGGCTTGAGTCGAGAAGCCCTCCAAGCCGAACAGCGAAGGCAAGCCCACGGACGCGCAGAGGATCATCGCACTCGTTCGAGGAGTGCCTTCGCACGCGCAGGCACTTCGATTACTTTAAGACAGCAGGGGTGATTCAGCCCCAGTCGGAAGTCGCTGGCAGAGCGAGCAGGCACTGGCCGACGGTACAATCCCAAGAGCAGAACGACCCCCTGGCCAGCGAGAGTCAGCAGCACCCTTGTGTGATCGTCACGGCCACCAACGTGCAGCGCATGCGAGATCGACCGGTTGCCCACGCTTGCCTTGCGCTCGGCAGGGGCAGCGCGCCTCCCAGGGAAGGCGCCAGGGGGGGGCCCGGCGTTCCAGCTCGTGAAAGAGCAGAAGGTCGGAATAACCATCGAGGTAGTTTGTCTCAGCCTCCAGGGCCCAGCACGCATTCAGGTTGATCAATCGTCTGTTCGGCGTTGTCGTGGCGGGGTTTCTTCTCAATTTCACTGGGGTGCCTTCGTGTTCGTGCTGCTCGAGGCGGGCCTCGTCGTATATCCCCTCGTGTATGGCGATGATGTTTCTGTGGGTGGGCTTCTACCTCGCCGGGGTGCTCGTCCTCGTCATGGTGGTTGCACCCGCAGAGCTTGAGACGTGTTGGCGTTAAGCTCAAAAAAAAGTTGAATGCAGCTAGCTCTCCTGTGCCAACGCCCTATGGAAGACTATCTCGCGATATGCGGTGCGTCGCGTCTGAGATGTGTTCCAGCGGGGGCTCGAGCGCAGTGGGCGGGCTCCGAAGCAAAGCAGCCCCTGCGCCTTGGCCTCCCTGCCAGCCTACAGTCGGGCCAGGTGCAGGGAGGACCTAGCCCGACGCTCAAAGAATAGACGCCCTCGTGCACACACGCACGTTGCAGCAGCAGCAGCAGGCTTTGTGGTATAAGTGCGTCTCAGTGCGGAGTCATGTGATACTTAAGACACACAGATGAATGAGAACGATGCACACTGGCAGTTGGATGTATGAATAGGCAGCGAGGTCAAAAAATAGTGGCACTGGTAGATATAGTGATATTGTTATATATGTGATACATACATGAATATATATATATATATATATATATATGTATACGCACCTCTCCGAGGGAGTAGAGCTCAGAGGCGATTAATGCGCACGCGTCCGCGATTGTTCTGGGCGTTTCGCTCGGGACATCCTCGAAATTCTGAAAAACGGTGGCACCCCTCACGCAGATCGTGACGTCAGGGTCCAAAAACACATGGGAATTTCAACATTTTAACATAAAACCTTCAAACACACATGGTAATTTCAATAATTGTGACCCCGATTCTCAGGGAATGGCGGTTTCGCTTGAAAAATCCTTCCAAAATCGAGCCCCAGACCCCGCCTCGGAGCCTCCTGGGGGCCTCCTGGAACCTCCTGGGGCCTCCTGGGGCTTTCTGAACCTTCTGGCACCCCAGACCCCGCCTCGGAGCCTCCTGGGGGTCTCCTGAAACCTCCTGGGGCCTCCTGGGGCCTCTTGCGGCCTCCTGGAGCCTCTTGGGGCCTCCTGAAGCCTCCTGGGTTCTCCTGGGGCATCCTGAGGCCGCTTGGGGCTTCCTGGGGCCTCCTGGGGCTTCAGAACTACATGCACACAGAGACACAAATCACGCCCAACACATCACACGCTAGACAAACATAACACACACACACACACACACACACACACACACACAACCTACAACACACAAAAAGCACGCACCACACAAAGCATACATCACACACACACACACACACACACACACACACACACACACACACACGCACAACACTCACAATCCTGGGGCCTCCTGGAGCCTCTTCTGGTATCCAAGTCGGGCCTCCTGAGGCTTCCTGGGGGGTCCTGGTACACACATCGCAAGGTGTGGCAACCCCACTTGCGCTCGAGTGCGACTTCGATGTTGCATTTCACTCCTGCTTCAAACGCCCCTTCAGTTTTTTGTATGAGCCTGGGCACACACGTGCCACTTGTATATATTGATGTATCGCCAGTATTGATTACGAGCGATAGATGTATCACCACTATAAAACATAAATGAAATATAGATTGCATGTATTGTAGATCGATTGCGGGTCCGATCCGCCACCAATCACGGACCGAAAGTTTCACCCATCCCTCTCAACCTCCGTATCGGATTTAGCAGCACAGTGATACAAGCGGTCTGATCACAACCAGAACAACAACAACCACTACCGTAATTAGTAATAGTGTTGAAGGTACGACACATAACACATGATTGGTTTCCTCCATGTATGAATGTTCTTATCACGTCCGTTATTGTTCCTGCTCCCGCTTCTCCGCGGCTGAGCCTTGCTTTGTGAGGTGGTTGCCCACATACTCGAGCCCAGCGCCACGACCGCCGAGGAGGCCAGAATGCCACACGAGCTTCCTCTGCAGTTACTGGGGTCGAGGTGACGAGGGAGGAGGCATGGAGGGAGGACAGGAGGAGGAGCAGGAGGAGGAGGAGGAGGAGGAGGAAGGTGGGAGGCAGGGTGGACGGGGCAGGGAGGGTGAAGGAGAAGCTAGAGGAGGAGTAGCATCAGGAGGAGCACAGAGCGGACTGGAGAGGTGGAGGAAGAGGGGGAGGAGGAGGAGTAGGGCGAATGATTCGCAGGCACTTTCGCACCCAACCCCAAATGTCTAGCGGCCGTGGGCACATTTCGCCATTATGCCCAAGATGCATATTGTCTGCCTTGCCACCGCCTTCCCTCCATCCCCCCTCCGCCCGCCGTCCATCCCTCGATCGATCCATGTGTTATCTCGCGGTTCCAGTGCATGCTTTTGTTTTCCATACGCGCCAGATTATTAAAGTTGTGGCCCCATTCACCTGGTCCCAGTCAGGCCCCGACGGCTACCCGCACAGCCGTCCGCTCGTCCGCTCCATCGATCTAGCGATCTAGGTGAGGGCCGCCTGGCTCCTGGCCACTGCTGCAGACCGCGATGCCAGGAGCACGATTGCGAACGCTTGCGCCGGCTTCTGGGGAAGCAGCGTTGCGATGCCGCAGAGTGGCAGGCGTGTCGCACGGTCGCAGGGGTCGTTTGTTGGAGGCCCTTTTGGGGGCCTCCTGGGCTCTCGGGGGCTTCAGACACTTGGGAAGCATAGTAGGGATCTGCTGCGAGCCTTCATGCTGTAGTTGGGGAAGAGGGGGCGGAGGAGGAGGAGGAGGAGGAGGAGGAGGAGGAGAATGGAGGGAGAACGAGGAGGAGGAGGAGAAGGAGGAGGAGGAGGAGGAGGAGG
The DNA here is from genome assembly GCA_963575745.1 of Prorocentrum cordatum. Lineage (NCBI taxonomy): Eukaryota > Dinophyceae > Prorocentrales > Prorocentraceae > Prorocentrum > Prorocentrum cordatum. Next base: position 201,407 of record CAUYUJ010017034.1, on the reverse strand, counting down.
GAGGAGGGAGTACGAGGAGGAGGAGGAGGAGGAGGTGGAGTTGGGAGGGGGAGGCGGGAGACACGACCGAGTTCGATTCCCGGTTCGATGGGCTACTCCGCAGTTGGACGGGCTATTCCCCGCCAGAGTGTTGGGTGATTCTCTGGTTGGAGCCTCAAACATTCCAGCAAACCAAACAACCAAACACCTGACAACAATTCCCAAACAGCAGACACCACCAAAGACGAAACACCAAAGCTCAAGCACCAAACACCAAACCGCAAACAATAAACCTCAATCACCATACAGCAAACACCAGACACCAAACTCCAGACACCAAGCATCAAACACCATACACCAAACAACAAATACCACACCCCAATCACAAAACATCATACACCAAACCCTAAACCCAAACACCAAACAACAAACAACAAAACCCAAACACTACATGCCAAACACCAAACAACAAACCACAAACAACAAACCCGAAGCACCACCCCAAACAACAAACCCCCAATCCAAAAACCCCAAACGCCAAACACCAAACACCATACATCAAACACCAAGCACCATACATCAAACACCAAACACCATGCACCAAACAGCATACACCAAACCCCAGACACCAAACACCAAACACCGCCCCCTGTCTCCAGATTCATCCCCATTACCCCACATCCGTATTCTTCCTCTCCCTCCTACCCCCCACTTGGTTGTCGCGGTGATGGTCCTGTTGGTGGTCGTGAGGGTGGATTTGTTCGCGTGGTCTTCATATGTGAAACGCGTGGTTTGTATGTGGGAAACGTCTGGTTGTCCCATGACAAGCGCATGGTCTGCAGCAGTGAAGAGCACAGCTTCCTTCTGCGAAGCGTGGGGTGCTCAAACAAAGAACGCGCCAGGTGTTCATGTGAGACACATCAGGGGTTCACATGCGCCACGCATGTGCGTCAGATGAGAGACGCATGTGCCTCATACGAGAAACGGACGCGCTCCAAACGCTGCGATTCCTGCCCAGGACAGTGAAACATAGCGTCTCGAGGAGATGGCTCCCCGGGTAGCCGGAGCGAAGTCCTTGGCGGCGCTTCGAGGAGTGCGCGCACGCAGGCACGCGCACGCACAGAGCAGAGTGTGTCTGCTCGCGCGGCGAAGGGTCGTTACCATCGCGCAGGACGGCTACGGGTGGAGAGCACGATATGCTAGCATTAAGTCGGGCGTGTCCCTCTACAAGGGGAATATTCGATAATAGTTTTAAAAAAGTCCGTGGACGATGTTTTGACTATTTTTGAGCATCTGGGGGGGATGTTTTGAGTATTATTTTTCGCCCAAAATCCCCCTGTAGGGGGACACGCCCGACTTAATATTAGCATCCTCGAAGTGGCCTAACGCACAGAGCAAGATTCACGCACGCACACAGACGCGCACGCACAGAGCAAGCAAGCGCCCACTCAGAACGTCATTGCTGCGGATGGACTTGTCCTCTGCTGTTTTTCACAGAAAACCATGTGGGCCCCCTGAGGGCACGCCACTGGCACTCCAGACGCTCTAAGGATGGATTACATCGGAAAGCATGCCGGAACGTCTCCCGAAGCTTACATTCCAGAGGTGCCTCCCCCGGTCAACCAGCAAATCGCCCGTCCAACCGGGGAATAACCCATCCAAGCGGGGAGTAGACCATTGCCGGGGAGACGCCCGTGCATGCGGAAAATCGATTCGGGTGAGTTGATTGGCGTTTCGACGCGCATCACAGCTGAAGCCGAAGCCAAAATTGAAGTGCACAGAAAAGGAAAAGGCACACCCTGGAGACTCGCTTAGCAGCACATCGTTGAGCGATGCTGCAGCCTGCCCTAAGCAAAGTCCCCCACCAACCCCAGAGCAGCAGCCAGACACGTCGGGTGTGCACCCTCCTGCTTTGATGAACTCTGGGCGTTTTTCGGCACCCTTTCGTCAGGGCCACCGAATCGGGTGACAGCGACGGTGGCGGTGGCCGACGTGGCGGCGTGCAGAGCCAGATTGCGAGGAATAATATGATCTGAACCGAGCAGCAGCAGATATGGAGGAAGAGGAGAATAAGACCAGAGGGGGCGGGGAACGAGGAGGGGGGTGGCGAAGAGGAGGATGAGAAGATGGCGGGTGGGAGGACCTCGTCCTGATTTTGTATCGCCCTGCCTGGCGCAACCGTTGCCGGCGCCACCGAGCGCGGCTATGCGTTGCCAGTCCCGTCCAGGAGGAGACATGAAGCAGTAGCAACAGCAACAGGAGATGGATCTGGAGGGCCGGGGGGGAGAGAGGAGGAGCAGCAGGAAGGGAGAGCGACAGGAGGCACAGGGGGCCCGAAAAATACGAGGAGAGAGGCCCGGGTGTGGTGTCCTTCTGTTGCGTTCCGTCGCGCAGCTCGCATGTACGGACGCAACGACCGCAGTGCCACGGGTTGCCTGGGGACAAGCCTTGGACCCGCAAGTGTACAACGTCGCCCCTCCGAAGGACGCGGGCCAGTCGTTTGCATTGTCGGCTTGATATGTAGGTCGCCCCTGCCTGATCAAATGGGCCCTTGTGTCCTGTGCACGGCGGCTCGTGTCTTCTGCATGCCCTGGGCACAGGTTGCGTCCTCAGACGAGCCGTGTGCCCTGTCGCATGTCCTTCCCAGGCAAGCTCGACTGTTTGTTGGTTTTGTTTGCCGCCCAGGGAGGTTCGGTGCCCGCTGGTGGTCGCCCCTCCCCGGGCCCAGCTCTTCACAGAGCGCTCTGGGCCTCGTTCCCTTTTTCGCGCAAGGAGAGGCGGACGACGAAGACAAAGAGAAGGAGCCAGAGAAGGAGATCTAACAGAGACAGACACTGACAAATGGGAGGGAGAGAGAGATAGAAAGCGAGCGAGCATGACCAACTGAGACAGAGGCAAAGGCAGAGACAGAGAGGAGAAGAAGAAGAAGAAGGAGAAGAAAGAAGAGGAAGAGGAGGAAGCGGAGGAGAGACGAAAAGAAGGAGGAGTCAGGGAAGAGAAGGAGGAGGAGAAAGACCGGTGCAAACCCAAGAGTCATCAACGATGCTGGAATAAACCGTCCCTCCAAACTCCCTCTTCATAGGTCCCTACAGCGGTTTATTCCCACTGGGGGAACTGCTTCGTTGGAAGACAACAATTTGAAGACCTTGAAGCATGCCAAAACATTGTTCTCGGGATTCCAATACCACGGATCAATCTGATTGTTGCGTCCTGACGATCCTGAATCGCGCCAGAACGCCATCCTTGGTATTTCAACGCCGCGAGCCAACGTAATTGTTGCACCCTCATATACCTGAATCCTTACAAACACCATGTCTGGTTGCTGGTCATGGGAACCAGTGAAACGCTTGCAAAGTTTAAAAGC
>CAUYUJ010017034.1:148064-193064 GCA_963575745.1 Prorocentrum cordatum | reverse complement strand
AGTAGTAGTCGTAGTCGTAGTCGTAGTCGTCGTCGTCGTATTGATTCCCCTACTCGTTCATTATCCGTGATAGTTTTGGCTCAGGGCCATGGCCTGAAACCACTGGACCAGTCTGGCATTGGACGCCACGCACATACTGTTGTCATGAGCACGGAAGGTGTACTTGATGATTTGCCTCAGAAGTGGGGCATTTGGAAGGACAGCCGAGGGCAGGCAGAGTCTCGAGAGAATGAGGCGGAGCACTCCCAGAGTGCTCGATACCGAGTGCGGCTCTGCATTTGTGGTCGTGAGGTGCGCGGCGATTTTCAGACACGCGAAGAGGCGTTGGCGTTCCAAGCGGCACAGCTGGAATCCTGTATCGGCTGGCCGCGACAGGTGCTTGCAGGTGACCCCCTCCGAGACCCGGTATGGGACCATCCTGAGGAGCTGGAAGAGCACAAGGAGTACACCTTTATTCCGATCACAGGCAGCGGCAGGTGCACACTGACAGACGAGCAGATGCAGCAGTTCAACCAGAACGGTTTCCTCGCGGGCCTGCCGATTCTCTGCCCGCAGGAGCTCGAGGAGGTCCTCGGCCAGTTTGAGGAGCTGCTGTCCTCGCGCACTGACCGCGCCCCCAGCGACGAGGCGCGGTTCCGCGCTGCCCACACACTCTCACGGCCGTTGCACCAGCCCGTGGTTGTCAGACTGGCCAGGCATGAGCGGGTCCTGGCTGTCGTCGAGAGCATTCTCGGCCCACGCTTCGTGTGCTGGAGCGCCCACCTCTTCTGCAAGCTGCCCGGGGACCCCACAGAGCAGCCGTGGCACCAGGATGCTGGCTTCTGGCCGCTGTCGCAATCCCGCGCCTTGACCTTGTGGATAGCCTTGGACGACGTCGATGCTTCGAACGCTGCGCTAACCTTCGTTGAGGGCAGCCACCGCCTTGGGCCTTTGCCGTGGCATCGCACTGGCACCGAGCACAAGCTGCTCACACAAGAGATCCCGGACGTCGACTTGTTGGGACCGTCGCGTCCGGTTTGTTTGCGGGCAGGCGAGGCTTCTGTGCATTGCGACCTGACCGTGCATGGAAGCCTGGGGAACCGAAGCAGCAGACGACGGGCAGGCTTGGCGCTCCGGTATGTGGATGCAGACGTTGACTGCCTTGGGCCAATGATCAACGGCTATGAGATGAACAAGGGCTGTCTTCTTCCGAGGGCCGCCGCGTCGGACCCGAGAGGTCACTGGAAGCCCCTGCGGCGCCGGCCCGGGGGCAGAGCTGCGCCACGATTTCCAGCGGCGGGCGGAACGTAGTGACCTGCCCTGCGATGGAGACTCAGTAGGCCCCGGAAGCGACAGGGCCGTTTTTTTACTGGTTCCGTTTTGCCGTTTTTCTTGCCGGTTCCGACGCCGTTTTTGTTACCGATTCCGTCGCCGTTGTTTATTGGTTCTGGCTCTGGATGCAATCCTGGAGCCGTTTGTTTCCCGTTTCCGGTCGCCCTTGTTTGCCGTTTCCATGTTCCAGAGATTTTTTCGGAAACGGTCATAAAAACGGCCCTGCCATTTCCGGGGCCCACTAAGGATGGAGAGTGGTCCTAATCGTTGCGGGGATGCTGGAAAAGGGCAGCAGGGTCCAGCCCTACCACCGTTCTCTGGCCCTGGCCAGTTCCCCTCCAGTTTCGTCCCGCCACGGCAAGCATGCCCTGTCTGTCTCGGGTTCGCTCGGGCCTTGGCCGCTTCCACTCGAGTGGAGTTTCTGGTTTCACGTTTGCCAGCTTCCCTGTGCACCAGCCTGGGGCTACCTGCCGGTGCGAGCGTTCGTCCGACCAGGGTGTTCTGAAGACGCCCTTGAGCCCTCCTCCTCGCCAGGGGACGGGCAGCGAGGAGGACGCCGAGGGACTCTTGGGAGCGAAGAGGTCAGGGAGGAGGACTAGCAGCAATAGTAGAAGGAGGGGGGGAGAAGAAAAAGAAGAAGAACAAGGAGAAGAAGAGGGAGGAGGAGACGAGGGAGGAGGAGGGAGGCGGAGGAGGCAGGGCTTTGGAGTCTCATCGCCCCCTTCGCCATTCTCCTGCCTTCCTCCCTCCAGCGGAAAAGCACCCCGACCCCGCCAAGGGCGAAGCTCGGGATCCAGAGGAGCTTTCGCCGCTCACCAGCCTGTCTTGAACTCCTGGACCACGAGCAGGCACCGCTACCAGACCCAACCCGATCCTTGTCTCCAGCGCCCTCCGGGCCTCGAAGGCCCACTAGGCCCCGAGGAACCCAAGCCTCTATGGGCCTCCCATGGGGGGGGTCCGAGCACATGGGGTCGGGGGATCTCGCCGCATCGCCGATGCCTCGGCCATGCGGCTCGACGTGGAGCCCAACTTTCCTCCACGCCAATGGCATTTGTTTTTAAAAAGTATGCTCTTGAATTCAAAGAACATTCTGTGAATTCAAGAACCAGGTTTCTTGAATTGGCAAACAAGTTCTTGGAATTGAAGAATGCATCGCCCGCGCATCGCCGCCGCCTCGGCGATGCACCTCCAGGCCGCGCGGACAGCCATGCAGGAGGCCTCTGCTGCCCAGGGCCCCCGCTCGCCGGGGCGGAGAGAGGCGGCCCGCTGCCCCCGCGCCGGCTGCGCGCGAGCCACGGCGGCCGCGTGCCGCCGTTGGCGAGGCTCAAGTCGGGCACGCCCCTCTTCAGGAAAATATTCAAAAGTAGCCAAAAAATATCTTCCAGTGTATACAAGTATGTATAGATGTTGTGGCGACGATGTTGTTTTACTATGTTGGGCCATGTCTGTGAGCCTGTGTTTGAGCATTGCTTACCCGTCATCCTAAATCCGCCTGCAGGAGGCCGTGCCCGGCCGAAGGCGAAGATTTTTTGATTGGTTTTGGCCATGTTTGAGCCGTGTTTGAGTATTGTTGATTGGTCATCCAAGATCCGCCTGGACGTGCCCGACCGACGGCGAGGCGCCCTCGCCGCGCACGGCGGCCGAGAGCGGCGCGCCCTCGCGGCGCGGCGGCGCGCTCTCCTGTCGCCCGCGCACGGCGGGTTTGCGCTCCTGCGCGGCCCGTGCGGCGCTGCAGCCAGAGCGCCCACCGGGAGAGGTCCGCGTGCCGCGCGGGTGTGCCGTGCACCCTCGCGGCACGACGGCGCGCTCTTCCTCCTCCTCCTCCTCCTCCTCCTCCTCCTCCTCCTCCTCTTCTTCCTCCTCTTCCTCCTCCTCCTCCTCCTCCTCCTCCTCCTCCTCCTCCTCCTCCTCCTCCTCCTCCTCCTCCTCCTCCTCCTCCTCCTCCTCCCCCCCCACGGGCGGCGGCGCGCTCCTGCGCGCGCCCTCCACGCGCGGTTGGGCGCCACAGTCGGAGCCTTTTGGGGAGTGGGGCCACCTCGGTGTCGGAAGGGGTTCTAGTGCTCTTTGGGTTCGTCCATTGCTCATCCACTGGAGCTCCTCGTGCATCCAGTCGGGGCCCGAGAGGGGCTTCGGCCTCTGTCGAGGTTCCGTGTGGCAGACCTTCGGCTGCGTGCGTCACACTGGGTGCCGCCCCACGATACGGGGGGGGGGTGCTCTGGCCCAGGTGCTGGACGACCAAGCCGCTGGATCCGCTCGTGCTGTCCGCCGAAGTGGTGCCGCTGGTCCACGCGGCCACGCTTGCGAAGGACCCCGGGCCCCCGTCCTGGCCAGGGCCCTCCTGCTGACCACGGGACTCCGCACGACCGCCCGTCACCTTCGACTGCTGCTCTACAGCCTCTCGATCCTGACTGGTGCGGAGCCGATCGCTTGGCCGCTGGCGTCGCCGATCCGAGGAGGACGGATGGTGCTTGCGGCATCACGGGCACCAGCAAGCGAATGAGCGAGAGCATCGGCCTATCCCACACATCTGGCCTTGATCAGAAGACGCGTGCCGGTCAGGACCGCGCGCGTGGAGTGCGCACCAGCACGGACGCCCTATGCCGACAGAGGCTGACCGCACGTCGTGGTGATGACAGTAAGTGGTGCTCGCGCCGCAGTTCGCCTCCTGACTGCCCCTGCTGCGAAACACGGTGGGGCTATGATTGGCCAATGAGTTTCTCAACATACATCCACGCGTTGCCACCAGGTTACTGCGATTAGGCAACATCCGTGCCTCTTGCCAGCACAACTTGAGGCTTTCTGAGTAGGGCCGTTCTGTCGCTCCGTGTGGCGCTGGTTTCGGTCCCGTTGTGCCGTATCATCCTTCCCCTCCTCCTCCCCCTCCTCCTCCTCCTCCCCCTCCTCCTCCTCCTCTTCCTCCTCCTTTTTCCTCTCCTCATCCTCCTCCTCCTCCTCCTCCTCCTCCTCCTCCTCCTTCTCCTCATCCTCATCCTCATTCTTATCCCACCTCCTTGCGCCCCGTGAATACGTTATTCCTCAGAGTAGATTCGTGCAAGCAAACTGTAGCTTATTGTATAAGGGCGATGGGCACACTTCGCACGAGGGCCCCTTCTTTCCTTCTCCCCGTTCCTCCTCCCTACCCCCTCAAACCATCCTCTAGATCCCCCTCCCCCCACATCCATCCATCCTCCCCCCGCCCCCTCCTACACATCATCCTCGTCTATCCCCCCACCTCATTATCCTCCTCCTTCTCCTGCTCAATCCTTCCTCATTTGTCCTCTCTTCTCCTTCTCCCCTACTCCATCCCTAGTCCCTCCTCTCCCCTCCATCCTGCTTGTCCGCCTCATCATCATACGCATGCTCATATTTCCCTTCCATCCCCCCTCTCTCATCCCTCCCTCCGGTCGCCATCCTCCTCCTCCTGATCCTCCGTATCTTCTTATTCGTCATCTGCAGCCTTCCCTCGCGTATCCTCCTCCCGCCTCCTCCTCGTCTTCCTCCTTCTCCTCCTTCTCCTTCTCCTCGTCCTCCCCATCCCTTGAAGATCGGCCCCCAGTCCTGTCCTGGGGTGCGTTCTGGGTAGAGCTTTGAGGGGAGGCACGCCCGAGGCCCGAAGATGACAAAACAATAGGACCGGCAGCAACGATTGCAACAACAACAACAGCAGCAGCAGCAACAACAACAACAGCAACCACAGCAACAACAACAACAACAACAACAGCAGCAACGCTAACAAAAACACGATCATCGAAGTTCGATCTTCATCCTCCTCCTAGTCCTCCAGCTGCTGCGGGGCAAGGCCAGGCTGGAGTCCGCGCGCGCGGTGTCCCCAAGCTCCATGGCCCGCCCGGGGTCCGCGGGCGAGCTGGGTGAGGAGCAGGGGGGAGATCTTGCTGTCCTCCATTCGGCATGGAAGGCAGAGCTTTAAGTCGGGCTTGTCCCTCTAGAGGAGGAAGATTCAAAAATGGCCAATCACTCATTGTGTGGAGCTCCCCATATGTGCATTTCATGTTTTACGTCATGCCATAGTGAGCGTCTGTTCATGATCGCTTAACTATAATAGCGCGTCCACGTGGGCGACAGGGCCGACGAAGACGAGTGAATCCGAATGCAAGTGAGTGAGTATGAGTCAGAGTGAGCTTTGAGTATGATTGAATATGAGCCTCCCATTCATTCCCCCTCCTCAAACTGGCCGCGAACGGGCCCGTGCAAACACCCCGCGGCTCCCCTTAGGGGTGCTGAAACCAGCGCCCCGCCTGAGACATCCTCAAAATCTGCTCTGAAAGCCAAGGATGTTGGGCATGAAAACGAGCAAACCGCCTGAGACATCCCCACAAACTGGCCGCGAACGGGCCCGTGCAAACACCCCTGGCGGCTCCCCTTAGGGGTGCTGAAACCAGCGCCCCGCCTGAGACATCCTCAAAATCTGCTCTGACAGCCAAGGATGCTGGGCATGAAACAGCAAATCGCCTGAGACATCCCCACAAACTGGCCGCGAACGGGCCCGTGCAAACACCCCTGGCGGCTCCCTTTAGGGGTGCTGAAACCAGCGCCCCGCCTGAGACATCCTCAAAATCTGCTCTGAAAGCCAAGGATGTTGGGCATGAAAACGAGCAAACCGCCCGAGACATCCCCACAAACTGGCCCTGAATATGAGTAAGCCTGTGTATGAGTAAGTTTGTGTATGTGTACGTCTGGGTATGAGCAAGTCTGGGTATGAGTAGGTTTCAGTACGAGTAAGTCTGTGTCTGAGTAAGTCTGGACATGAGTAAGTCTCGTATGAGGAGACGGGAAGAGGAGGGGACGAGAAGAGGAGGGAGAAGGAGGAGTAGGAGGCGTCCAAGTAATAACAAGAATCCCATCTTAGGACATGGGGAAAAAACAGTCTGGGGACGATTCTTTGAGTATTTTTGAGCACTGCTCGAATACGTTTTGACTGTTTTTCGTTTGTCGTCCAAAATCCGCCTGTGGGGGGAAACGCCCGACTCAAGCAGAGCTGCGCTCTGCCCCCCCCCCCCCCCCCCCGAGGCGGCGAGGGGCCGCCTGCCTGCGGAGGAGGAGGGGAGGGGGGGGTATGGCATCGTCTGCTGCGCCCGCTGCTGCCAGCCGGCGGGGAGGAGCGGGAAGCGGGGGCGAGGAGGAAGTGCACAGGGGGAGGCAGAGGAGGAGGAGGAGGAGGAGGAGGAGGAGGAGGAGGAGGAGGAGGAGGAGGGGAGGAGGAGGGGGAGTGGGGGGAGGAGGGGGAGGAGGAGGAGGAGGAGGAGGAGGAGGAGGGAGGAGGAGGAGGAGGAGGAGGAGGAGGCAGGGAGGAGGAGGAGGAGGAGGAGGAGGAGGAGGAGGAGGAGGAGGAGGAGTGCAGGCGGAGGCGGCGAGGAGACGGAGGAGGGGGTGTAGGGGTCCGCCGCGGCGGGCGACGAGAAGCGGGAGCGCCGGGCGAGGTGCGCAGGTCCAGCATGTGCAAGTGGTTCCGCGACGGCGACCTCTGCGCCTGGGAGCAGCACCGCGCTCGCCTCGTGCAGCTTCTCTCCCTCGGGCTCGGCGTCTCCCGTCCTCTTTGGACTCGGCCTCCCGTGCAGTGCCGTGCCGAAGTCGAGAGTGAGGCTCGACGGGGTTCCCTGCTATGTCTGAAGTGTGGAGGGTGGAGTCAGGAGAAGGCCATCAAGTTAGCCAGGCCCTGCGCCCCATCCACCAGTACAGGAAAAATGATTCTGTCTCGATTTCGGAGAGGGCTGGCCCCGAATCCCCGAATTCGTGCGTTGATCGACCGAGCCATCCCTGCCCCTCGAGTCGGTCTCAGTGTTGCGAGTGCGCGGGATGTCCGAGCGTCGACGTCTGTCGTGCAGTATTCATCGGACAGCGCCATCCCGTATGAAGCTCGAATGGCACGCCTCCTTACGTGGGCTCGCGCTCGAGAGGAGGCTTGCAGCAAGGTGTAAGTTTTGGAGCGGGTGCACCTGTCGCTGAGGGCGAGTGTGGCATGTGGCCACCACTCTCGTCCTCTCAAAATCTCCCCCTGATTGCGCACCCAGCCCCCATTTTGTACTGGGCTGGCCCCTCCCTCCTTGGACTGTCCTCCTGGGAGTCGTCTCATCTCATCTCATCATCCTCGCTCCTCCTCCTCCTCCTCCTCCTCCTCCTTCTTCTCATCATCATCATCATCATCATCATCATCATCATCATCATCATCAGCACCATCATCATCATCATCATCATCATCATCATCATCATCATCATCATCATCATCCTCATCCTCATCCTCATCCTCATCCTCATCCTCATCCTCATCATCCTCTTCTTCTTCCTCGTCACCCTCATCATCAGCATCATCGTCATCCTCATCAGCATCGTCCTCATCATCCTCATCATCATCATCATCATCATCATCATCATCAGCGTCATCATCTTCATCATCATAATCATCATCTGCATCAGCATCAGCATCATCAGCATCAGCATCACAACCATAATCATCATATTCATCATCAGCAGCATCATCATCATCAGCAGCATCATCATCAGCATCGGCATCAGCATCCTGCTCCTCCTGCCCTCTCCCTGCGACTCCTCTTCCACTCTTCTAGCGACGGTCGCTCTCTTCCACCTCGATCCTCGATGTCCGACGCTGCACTGCCGCGGCGGTCGCCCGCAGCATAATCCCCCCGAGGACGCCCGCCTCCTGGACCTGAACGCCCGTCACGTTGTGCGAGGCCCTGCGGTCGGGGGAGGCAGGAAGGCAGGAGAGTTGCAAAAAGGTTGAAGGATGCGGAAGAATTGAGAAAAAGTGGAACGATGAGGAAGAATTGAGAAAAAGTTGACGGATAAAAAAGAATCAAAGCAGGAGGATGGCAAGGAGGAGGAGGAGGAGGAGGAGGAGGAGGAGAGGCGAGGAGGAGGAGCAAGAGAGAGGCTCAGCAGGCCCGCGCCGCGCCGGCGTGGAGACGGTGCCCGGAGATGCGCAGCGTGCGCAGCCAGACGCCACGCAGCTGGCCAGGGCGAAGACTCTCTTGCACCCCTGTGGCGAGCCCACAGGGAGCGGCGGATCGAAGACGCCTACGGCGAATCACCGCCGCCCCGGCGGGACGGGCCAAAGCCCCAGGGGGGAGTTCTGTTGGGGAGTTCTTTTGTTCGAGGTCCCATTCTGGGGTCTTGGGGCCCGCTTGGCCCGTCTTGAGCAGCTTTTTGGGCCGTCTGGGGGCCCTCCTGGGCTGCCTCGGGGCTTTCTTGGGGGACGTCGTGGGGCGGTCTTGGGAGCCTCTGGGGAGGTCTTGGAGCGTCGGAAAGCTAGAAAAGCGAGAACGCAAGAACATCGAAAACAGAACTTACGAAAATGAGCGATTCTGGCCTCTCCGGGCCCTCATGAGTAGCCTCTCGGAGGCCTCTTGCGGCGTCGTGGAGGCCTCCTGGGCTGTCTGGGGGCCGTCTTCGGCGTCTTGGGGCGATCATTGGGCGCCTTGGAGCGCTCTTGGACCGTCTTGAGGGCCTATTAGAGCCCTCGTGGCCTGTCGTGGGGCTGTCCTGGGCCCGAGAATGTGAAGCGGGAAGCCCCAGGGGAACCGCGCCAAGGCCCGAAAGATTTGGCAATGCGGGCTCCGGCCCTCTAAGAGACTCCTCAGGAGTGAGGGCTGGGAACTGAGGACACGCCCACTCCGTACCGAGAGGCACGGTGGCGGAGGGGGGCCATCTTGGGCTGTCTCGAGGTTCTCTTGGGGGCTTCTTGGGCCGTCTTGGGGCGGTCTTGAGAGCCTCTGGGGCGGTCTTAGAGCGTCGGAAAGCGTGAAAAGCGTGAACTTTGAAACATCGAACACACATGTTCTGAAAAAATGGTGATGTGGTCGTCTGTGTTTCGAGATCGGCGTTTGGTACGAATGCACATGTGTTGCGAATGGGAAGACGAAGTAGTACGAGTGTTATGTCTGTCCAGCTGCCTGCGGCAAAAGTCCCGCCGCCGTGCCAGCCAGGCATCCCGGGGGGCGATTGTTCGAGGGGTCACGGGACGCCGTCACGTGTGAAGTTTCGTGTCTCCAGGGTTGGGAGAGCAGTGATGTTGGCGGTGATTGTCGTGATGTTGATGATGATGATGATGATGTTGATGTTGATGTTAACGTTGATGGTGGTGGTGGTGATGATGGTGGTGATGGTGGTAATGGTGGTGATGGTTGTGATGGTGGTGGTGATGTTGATGATGGTGATGCTTATCGTGATGATGATGATGATGATGATGTTGGTGATGATGATGACGACAATGATGATGATGATGATGATGATGATGGTGATGATGATGATGATGATGATGCTGATGATGATGATGTTGATGATGATGATGGGGATGATGGGGATGATGGAGATGATGATGATAGTGATGAGACTTATGATGAGACTGATGATGGTACTGTTGATGATGATAATGATGGTGTTGTTGATGATACTGATGATACTGATGCTGCTGCTGTTGTTTATGATGACGCTTATACTGAGAGTGAGGATGAGGATGAGGATTATGATGGTGATGGCGAGGAGGAGGAGGGGGAGGAGGAGGAGAAGGAAGAAGAAGGCCGTCAAATGTGTCACCTCTCGTCTTCACTATTTGAGGAGTTCTCACGGGACTCGCTTGGGCCGCCTTGGGGTTGTCTTGGCCTCATGTTAAGCAGTCGTGGGGGTCCTTCGGGGCCGTCTTGGGGCACTCTTACGCCGTTTTGGGGCTTTCTTGGGCCGTCGTGGGGCTTTCTTGGCCGTATGGTGGGTGCCTGGGGGCCGTCATGGGGCCGTCGTGGGCAGGCACAAGGTCTTCGAAGGCCGCTTTGGGACCCACGGGAGGCCTTCTTGGGTTGTCTTGGATACTTCTTGGGCTATTGGGCCATCGTGGGATTTACAGCGCCGACTTGGGACCCTCGTGGGGGCCTCTTGGGCCGCCTTGGGACCATCGTGGAGGCTTTTTGGGTACTTCCTGAGCTGATCGAAGCCCGAAAAGGCGGGAATGCGAAAATCATTCAAAACTAAAGGGTAAGCATCGATGTTGGCTTCTACGGAGCATGTTGGAGGTCCGCGTGTGGTCCTTTTTGGCCCTCTTGGAGGCATCTTGAGCCATCTTGAAGCCATACTGGGCAGCCGTGGGGCCATATTGTGCCGTCTTCGAAGCATATTGAGCCATCTTGGTGTCCTTGGTTGCTTGCCTGGACCGCCTTGGAAGTTCGGGACGCTGACACATACTTGTTCTGCGAGGGATCGGTCAGGAACGCAGACCCATAGTTGTTGTTGTACGACGGATCGTGGCCTCGGGAGGGGGGGGCGGTGCATGCGACTGGACGCGAGTAGGCGGGGGTCCCATATTAGAAGATAGAAACCCTACCAGGCAGACATCGGCATTCTTCCACGCTTCAACGTGCACAAGTCACGGTGGCGGATCTATAGCGAATACAAAGTCATGGCGCGTATGTCCTTGCATGCGCATAATCATGTGTGCACACCGAAGAACTAGTACGGCTGATCGCCCTGCGAAAGGAGAGGACAGAGGAGAGAGGTAAGCTAGGTGAGCGAGCGCCACATCTGACATCCTTCTCCTCGCACCCATCGCTTCCCATTGCACTGAGTTGTATCCATCCGCCGACTGGTTTCCTAGCAGACCTGGATCCCCAAAAATACACCATCGGGCGATGCGCAATCAGGAACGGAGGCTGTGTACATTCGAGGAGGAGGGACGAGAGACGAGGAGCAGGAGGAGCAGGAGGAGCAGTAGCAGGGAGCAGGAAGAAGGGAGGACGAGGAGGAAGAGGACGAGGAGCCCGAGGAGGAGATGGAGGAAGAGGAGGAGGAGGCAGGAGGAGGAGAAGGAGGGAGCAGAAGGGAGAGGGGAGAAGGGAGGAGGAAGGAGGAGGAGCAGGAGCAGGAGTAGGAGGAGGAGGTGGACAAGGAGGATAACGAGGAGGAGGTGAGGAGAAGATGGAGGAGGAGCACGGGGGAGGAGGAGCAGGTAGGAGGAGGAGCAGGTAGGAGGAGGAGGAGGAGGAGGAGGAGAAGGAGGAGGAGGAGGAGGAGGAGGAGGAGGACGAGGAGGAGGTAGGCAGAGGATAAGGAGGAGGGAGGGAGAAGGAGGGATCAGAAGGGAGAGGGGAAAGGAAGGAGGAAGGAGGAGGAGGAGGAGGAGGAGGAGGAGGAGGATGACGACGACGAACATGAGGACGAGGACGAGGCGTTCTTCCCTCGCTCGCGAGGTCGCCTGCCCCTGGCGAAGCTGCCGAGCCCGCTCTTCGAGGCACCCCCCCGCCCTCGGCCGCACTGCGCCCCTCCGGGCCAGCGGGAGGACGGACGGAGAGGGGGAGGAGGCGGGCAGGAGGAGGGGCTGAAACCACGGGTTCAGTCCGATGGCACGACGAAGAGAGAAAGAGAGGGGGGATCAGCAGGAGGAGGAGGAGGAGGAGGAGGAGAAGGCGGAGGAGGAGGAGGAGGAGGAGGAGCAGCAGCGACGAGGAGGAGAGAAGGAGGAGGACGAGGAGGAGGAGGAGGAGGAGGAGGAGGAGGAGGAGGAGGGAGGACAGAGGGCGGAGGAAGTGGAGCAGGGAGGAGAAGGAGGAGGAGGAGGAGGAAGAGGAGGAGGGTATCTGTGCCATCCCTGTCCTAGTCGCTCATCGAGGGGATTGAGGAGAGTGCGAGAGCCTGCGCGCCAGGAGGAGGAGCAGGAGGAGGACGGAGGACGAGAAGGAGGCGGAGGAGGAGGAGGAGGAGGAGGAGGAGGAGGAGGAGGAGGAGGGTCTCTGAGCCGTCCTGTGCTTTCTCGTCCATCGAAGAAGTTGAGAGCCTCGTGAGAGCCTGCGCGCCAGAAGGACGTGGAGGGGGAGGGAGTAGGGGCTCCTTCGTCTTCCTCCACCATCCTCCCCCCTTCTCGCTCTTTCTTCCTCGACCCTCCATCCATCTCTCCATTCCCCTCCTTCTCGCCCCTCCCTCCCTCCATCCCATCTCCCTCCTCTTGTATCCCTTCCTTTCCTCCTCCTTGCCGCTCTCTTCCTCCTCCTTGCCCATCCCTCCCTCCTTGTTTTCCCATCCTTCTCATCCTAAGCCCCGCAGCGAGGAGGCCCAGCCGAGGTCGCGTGGCCGGCCGGTCGTCTGGCAAAGCGTTCTTTCTTTGAGTCCTCCTCCTCGCCTCCACTCATCTTCCAGCCTCCTTCCTGATGAATAACTCCTCCCTGTCGCACCCTCAGACCAGTCGGTAGGCCAGGCTGGTCGTGTCGCTCGAGATTTCCTCGCAAATTATGATTTAAAATTTGAGATCTGCACGAGTTTCAAAGATGAAGCACATGCGGCTCTCGCTTCCGCGCTGTGCACATTCGTTTTAAAAGATTGCAGCAGCTTCTAGGCTGGAGACCGGCTCTTTTTCGAAAGTTGGCTCTCGCCTTAGCGCCGCACACACTCAGCATAAGAAATCGCAGCAGCTTTGAGGAATCGTATGGAGTGGAATGGTGTTTTGCAGGATTGAGACTTATCACACGGATGTCTTTCATTGGGGCACATCCCGCAACGAAATTGTTTCTTGTATGTGCTTACGAAGAGGGCATTTGGAGGGAGGGCGCATTGCAGCGTTATTGACGCGTCTTGGGTTTACACTGGTCCTCCTCCCTTCCTTATCCTCAGATTTCTCCTCCCTGCTCGTCGTCCCCCTGCTCACCTTCAATGGAAGGAAAACAATGTCCCAGGCGTTTTCTGCAAGCCTGGGGAATTCCCTGGACAGCCCTGTCCTGGTCGATCCTGCCCCCAGGCGCGTTTGCTTACAGGCTTCGCCTGTGGGGGGGGGCTCGAAAACGAGGGCGGCTCCTCTGCCATTCGAACCTTCACCTTCCTCGGGGCGCGCCCCCACAGCCAGGACCCGGAGGCCTTCTTGGCCGATTTCGCCGCGGCGTTCGGCCGCGCCAGCGGGGCCACCGACGCGTCGGCCCGGTCGGGCCTGGACTCCAGGAGCGCGCCGCGGCAGCGGGCCACATCTCGCGTCGTCGCGAGTCGAGGCTCGAGGATGGGAGGTTTTGGGAGCGCCTTTCGCCTTCTGTTGGGGGGCCCGAGGCGGATGCTCCCGTCGCCACGGCTGGATCCGCCTCGATGTTCTGTCGGTTAGAGCGCGCCGCAGGACGGGTCGAATGGGTTCGACGTTTGAGGGGGGGAGGAGGGAGGGAGGAGGAGGAGGAGGAGGAGGAGGAGGAGGAGGAGGAGGAGGAGGACCAGTGCAAACCAAAGATGCAGCAGCGATGCTGGAATACACCCCCCCGGCCTACAATTTTTCCTTTTCACTCGAAGGCGCTGCCCCCTTTTCACTCGAATTCAATTTTTCCTTTTCACTTTCTAGTAGAAAGACCATCACAGTCAGTCTGGCATTGTGGCGAGGGCACCCCTTTGAAAAGGAACGTCCTTTGCATAGCTCTGGCGCGCAATCAGGAACGAGAGATGTTGCGTAGCATCCCCGCAGTCACGCGGCGGCGGGGACGTCGGCAGTCTGCGAGGTTCTGCAGAAGCCCGCCGCAGGCGCCCAGCGAACCCGCCGCAGGCGCCGATTGTCGTTGAAACAGTGTGGGGTGGGTCGCGGAGTGGGTCGCGGGCGTGTCGCGGGTGGGTCGCGCGTGCGTCGCGGGCGCGTCGTGGGATGGGTCGCGGGACGGGTCGCGGGTGCGTCGCGGGACGGGTCGCGGGCGGGTCGCGGGACGGGTCGCGGGCGGGTCGCGGGGTGGGTCGCGGGTGGGTCGGGAGTGGGTCGCGGGCCGGGTCGCGGGTGGGTCCCGGGCCGGGTCGCAGGGGGGCGACGACAACAAACAACAAAAACAACAACATGAACAACAACAACAACAACAACAACAACAACAACAACAATCATTTTACCCGAACGCTCAGTGTTCTCCCCAGTGCCAGGGTTTTCTTGCGACACCAGCCAATACCCCCACTTCGTGGGGGGGCCGTTCAAGCTCTACCAAATATCCAAACGACTCTTCGAGACCACCCACACCCAGCTTCCCGCCCTATGACGTTGGGACACTTCACTTCGTGGCGTGCGGACGACCCTGGCTACTACACTGGCGTGGGGTACACACCCACAGAGGTTGATCACATCTGTTACATATGATGTGGTACACGGTACACGTGAGATGGTACGCAGTGCCAAGATAGTTGGTCACATTTTTGGGGCAAATTCGTGGGGATGCGATTACAGAAGTACATGTGTTACACTGATGTTATACAGTCCCAAGGATGACGCATGCATTGCTCATAGACTCATGGCGCTATGATCCTAACTCTCAGTGCCCAACGCGCGCGTGCACAGCCAGACGGAGGGAGAGAAACACATGTATACAAGGTTCGTGACATACGCACGGTCCACCATGTTGTAAACGATCGCATGCACGGTAAGTTCTGAAATTATACGTATGTACAAGCAGACATGCGAGGGAGAAAGGGAGATGGCCATCGACAGTTCCAATACGGCTCCAAGGCGGAAGAGGGGGAGGAGGAGCAGGACAAGGAGGAAAGGAGAGAAGCGAGAAAGGAAGAACGCAGACGGCGCGGCTCTGGACACAAAGGGGTGCCATACTTTCTCCTGCTTTCGCAAACAGGTCCAGTCACACGTAGGGGTATACTCAACCGAATGGTCTTCGCATCCAGAAGCATACTAAAGGCGCGACGCATCGTCGTCTGCGATGGCGCGGAGCGGGCGCGTGGGTGCCCGGCTGCCTGGCTGATACACGTGCGGGCCTGGCTGATACCCGTGCGGTCCCAGATGCCCAATGAGATTGCCGATACGCCTGCTGGCGGGAAGGCCGGTGCTTGCATACGGCAGTGCTACCGCGAGCACGTTGTGGACCTGCGGTGGCAAGGCCTGGTAATCGAGCATGTTCGGAAGCTCGTCGCTCTGACCATACGACCGCCATACGGGCAACCACCACCACTGGTCTTGACGCGGATACGTGATCTCTGTGCCGACCTCAGGGGATACGTTCCAAAGGGCCATTTTCTGCGGGTCCGTACCCATGAAGGCCGCGTGGTACGCAATGAATACGTCCAAGGTGGCCAGGGCCCTGTAGGAGAGGCCGGATACGATCTCCGCATGAATGGGAATAGCGAGCTGACCGAGCAAATACCGCATACTGCGATACACCCACTGACCCGGGTGGACGAAGAGGTTGGCTTTCCAGGCGACGATACCTGCTGCGGTGCACAGCGTGTCGAATACGTGCACAAGGTAGCCAATGGGCTTCCCAAGCCTCTCATCCTGGAATACCGAGAAGTTCCCGAATACCGCGTTCGCGTGAAAGTACGCGTCGAAGTACAGCCATTCGGGCTCGGCGATGCCCCCCATACTGTGCTGGTACTCCGGGTCGTTGTTGATCTTCGACTGCCCCGTGGACATACCGCTCGATACGGCGAGGCACACGCCCGTAACACCCTCCCATAGAAGAGGGAAGAAGATACCGCACGCGAACCACCTTTCCGAGCCACACTGCTTCAACCAGCGGCGTGCATACGCCTCGTGGCCGGGTGGCGTATGCCAGCGATCCATACTCGAGCTCACTTCATCATCCGACGGGAAATACTCGCCCGTCAAGGGGTCAAGCCGACCGGCCATCTGGAAAGTCATACGGAAGGCTGGCAATGTGGAGGTGAATACGATCTCGCGACATACAGTAAGCGGCTTGAGCAGAAACCGCTACGTACAAACAGAAACGAACCGCATACATGTGCCCAAATGCCAAAGTCCATACGACCGCGAACATTGGACGAGTGAAACACAGACCATACACGCAGAACTCTCATGCGAGCGCCGTCCGAAAGACGAAGTCCGCCGCCGCACATGCGACCAGAGCAGGCATACGCACATCATCTTTTTATTTGAATCCGCAGGCCTCACAGACTTCCCCTGGGAACCCCCCAGGTAGGTCTGGCGGCTCGGGCCAAAGGCCTAAAGAGAATACATAAAAACCATTGGAACAGATTCTTCCTCGGATGAAGCGTCTTGGTCAGACCCCCCTAAGAGCAATACCATTTTCCTCACTACCACGGGGGCGCGTCTGCGGGCCGAGGCTGAGGCTGAGGCTGAGGCTGGGATCCGTCACCGTCGCCGTCGCCGTCGCCGTCGCCGCCGTCGCCGTCACCCTCGCCGTCGCCGTCTGCGTCGCCGTCGCCGTCGCCGTCGCCGTGGCCGTCGCCGCCGCCGTCGCCGTCGCCGTCGCCGTCGCCGTCGCCGTCGCCAGGTGCCCACCCAGGAAAATGGTGGCCCCCAAGAAAGCCCATGGTGACCCCGACGCCTTTGATGGCCCGAAGACAGCCGATGGTGACCCCAAGACAGCCTATGACGGCCCCAAGACAGCCCATGGTGGCCCCAAGACAGCCTGTGGTGGCCCGAAGACAGCAGCCAGTTGGTCACATTATTGGGGCACATGTTGGCGCCGAGGCAGGCTGATGTTGGAACAGATTCTTCCTCGGACGAAGGGTCTTGGTCAGACCCCCCTAAGAGCAATACCATTTTCCTCACTACCACGGGGGCGCGTCTGCGGGCCGAGGCGGAGGCTGAGGCTGAGGCTGGGATCCGTCACCGTCGCCGTCGCCGTCTGCGTCGCCGTCTGCGTCGACGTCGCCGTCGCCGTCGCCGTCGCCGTCGCCGTCGCCGTCGCCGTCGCCGTCTTGCGGGTCGGGCCGAAGGCCTAAAGAGAATACATAACAACAGGGCCCTGGGAGGCCCCCCCAAGATCCCCAGATAGGTCGGGCGGCTCGGGCCAAAGGCCTAAAGAGAATACATAAAAACCATTGGGCCCTGGGAGGCCCCCCCCCAAGATCCCCAGACAGGTCTTGCGGCTCAGGCCGAAGGCCTACAGAGAATACATAACAACAGGGCCCTGGGAGGCCCCCCCAAGATCCCCAGATAGGTCTGGCGGCTCGGGCCAAAGGCCTAAAGAGAATACATAGAAACCATTGGGCCCTGGGAGGCCCCCCCCCAAGATCCCCAGACAGGTCTTGCGGCTCGGGCCGAAGGCCTAAAGAGAATACATAAAAACCATTGGAACAGATTCTTCCTCGGATGAAGCGTCTTGGTCAGACCCCCCTAAGAGCAATGCCATTTTCCTCACAACCACGGGGGCGCGTCTCCGTCGCCGTCGCCGTCGCGTCGCCGTCGCCGTCGCCGCCGTCGCCGTCGCCGTCGCCGCCGTCGCCGTCACCCTCGCCGTCGCCGTCTGCGTCGACGTCGCCGTCTGGCGGCCCGGGCCAAAGGCCTAAAGAGAATACACAAAAACCATTGGAACAGATTCTTCCTCGGATGAAGCGTCTTGGTCAGACCCCCCTAAGAGCAATACCATTTTCCTCACTACCACGGGGGCGCGTCTGCGGGCCGAGGCTGAGGCTGAGGCTGAGGCTGGGATCCGTCACCGTCGCCGTCGCCGTCGCCGTCGCCGCCGTCGCCGTCACCCTCGCCGTCGCCGTCTGCGTCGCCGTCGCCGTCGCCGTCGCCGTGGCCGTCGCCGCCGCCGTCGCCGTCGCCGTCGCCGTCGCCGTCGCCGTCGCCAGGTGCCCACCCAGGAAAATGGTGGCCCCCAAGAAAGCCCATGGTGACCCCGACGCCTTTGATGGCCCGAAGACAGCCGATGGTGACCCCAAGACAGCCTACGACGGCCCCAAGACAGCCCATGGTGGCCCCAAGACAGCCTGTGGTGGCCCGAAGACAGCAGCCAGTTGGTCACATTATTGGGGCAAATGTTGGCGCTGAGGCAGGCTGATGTTGGAACAGATTCTTCCTCGGATGAAGGGTCTTGGTCAGACCCCCCTAAGAGCAATACCATTTTCCTCACTACCACGGGGGCGCGTCTGCGGGCCGAGGCTGAGGCTGAGGCTGAGGCTGGGATCCGTCACCGTCGCCGTCGCCGTCTGCGTCGCCGTCTGCGTCGACGTCGCCGTCGCCGTCGCCGTCGCCGTCGCCGTCGCCGTCGCCGTCTTGCGGGTCGGGCCGAAGGCCTAAAGAGAATACATAACAACAGGGCCCTGGGAGGCCCCCCCAAGATCCCCAGATAGGTCGGGCGGCTCGGGCCAAAGGCCTAAAGAGAATACATAAAAACCATTGGGCCCTGGGAGGCCCCCCCCCCAAGATCCCCAGACAGGTCTTGCGGCTCAGGCCGAAGGCCTACAGAGAATACATAACAACAGGGCCCTGGGAGGCCCCCCCAAGATCCCCAGATAGGTCTGGCGGCTCGGGCCAAAGGCCTAAAGAGAATACATAGAAACCATTGGGCCCTGGGAGGCCCCCCCCCAAGATCCCCAGACAGGTCTTGCGGCTCGGGCCGAAGGCCTAAAGAGAATACATAAAAACCATTGGAACAGATTCTTCCTCGGATGAAGCGTCTTGGTCAGACCCCCCTAAGAGCAATACCATTTTCCTCACAACCACGGGGGCGCGTCTCCGTCGCCGTCGCCGTCGCCGTCGCCGTCGCCGTCGCCGCCGTCGCCGTCGCCGTCGCCGCCGTCGCCGTCACCCTCGCCGTCGCCGTCTGCGTCGACGTCGCCGTCGCCGTCGCCGTCGCCGTCGCCGTCGCCGTCGCCTTCGCCGTCGCCGTCGCCGGCAGCCCACGATGCCACCTGGGAGCGGCAGCCCACTGTGCCACCAGGGGCGCGAGAGCATAGACCCCCGAACCAGCTGTTCACGTTTTTGTGTTTTTTTTTTTGCCACTCCCAACTTCATGTATATACGCCCGAGGTGCAGAAAAGAGATACTCTTGTCTAAAGGCACGCAGCACCTGCCTCCCCAGTGCGCACGCGCGACTCTGGAAGATTCGCCTCATACACCGTGCCCTCAGGAAGCGTTCCCGAAGTCGTTGACGCCGGAGACCTCGCTCACCCCCTCCACGTCCATACCGTTGTGGCCGACCGAGTGGCGGAGCTTCACAGCGGCCTGGAACTCTTGAAGTGATACCTCTTGCTGCGCTGGACCAGCTCCGTGAAAGCTGTTGCCGTGATACCTGAAGCAGGTGGTCGCCCGATGGTGGCACTGAGCCACAAAGGCCAACCCCCCGCAACTCTGCCAATTGGCCATCATACGAACTCGCGACAGTTTAGTCTTGTCCAGCCAGTCATAGACCTGCTTCGCATACTTGTCCAACTCCGGCCCCGTCTTCGCGGTCCCCTGCACCGCCTCGTCCGCACCGCTCGCACGGAGGAGAGCAGCACCCTTCTTCTCAGGCTGCTTCTTGGGTGCCAAACAATACTGCAAGGCCGGGAGGATCTCCTCAATCCCTTTGTACAGATCGTTATACATCTGCTCCTTCAATACCGCCTTGTTGTGCGCCATAACCGAGGGATCCTTTTGATACTCGCAGAAGGTCTTCATCGCGTGAATGAAACGGTTAATACCGACACCCCTCCGCTCCGGCTCCTTGCTGCACATCTCCGACATCCATACGGCCCCGCTCTTCAGCGGCTCCTGCATCTGGGCCCATACCTGCCCGTCCTTCAACTTGGCGAACTTCGAAGGCCCATGCACGTTGAGCAACTGCGCGGGCAACGTCTCGTATACCTTCAGCCACTCCCGCTTCTTCTGGTCCTTCGGCTGCTCCCCGGATACCGGGGCGCCCGTCGCCGCCGCAGGCCCAGACAAGAGCGCGAAGTCTGGGCCACTGTCGAGTGTCATACGATACCGCAGGGGATACACTTCCGAGTGGGAAGACTGGTGCAGGCGTGCCGACTTTGGGAATATACGGCTGCAGTTTGATACGTATGATACGTATGGCAAATCATCCGTATGATACAAATGCAGAGACCACAGTTGACCACAGTTGGTCACATATTTGGGGCAAATTATGTGACACACGCAGTTGGTACGTATACGACATATTGCACATGATACGTGTGATAGACATGAGACAGAGACAACAGTTGGTCGCATTCTTGGGGCAAATTTTGCCACACATGCAGTAGTCACGTAAAATACGTATTGCACATGTAATACTAGGCATGAGACAGAGACAACGGCTGGTCACATTTTTGGGGCAAGTTTTGCCATACACGCAGTGGTTACGTATACTACTAATTGCACATGATACGTGTGAGAGACCTGAGACAGACACAAGAGTTGGTCACATTTTTGGGGCAAAGTTGACGTACGCGTATATCTATATATGTATACGTAAAAGTTTAGAGGTATGTGACTGTATATGTGCACGTCCGCGTGTAGAGGCAGAGCTATGCGCGTCGGACTAGTATGTTTACGTGTGTGTGTGCGTGTATGTGTATGTCATTACCGGTGTATGCTCTTGTTTCATACAGTTCTGGTCAACCCCTGCGTCAGACAACATGCAACTATACAGATGAACGCCGCCCTCAAGGTTCAGACAGCAACGCTTCCAACTTGACTTTGGATACACGTCTGGTGACCCACCTACCCTGAATTTTCATTCTTTGATACTCGCTGGCGCCGCGAGCGTGCACTGCGGATACCAGCTCCTCGTAACTCCTCTTCCGCGCCCCCGTGCCTGAAGGCTTCTGCATACCTCGCTTCACAAGCGCAGCGAGCTTCTTCACAGTATGCGACTTCCCGTACTTGATACCCAGACCCTTTGCAGCCTTGACCAAACCGCGATACTGCTGTCTATGCTGCCTCGCATACGTCTGGACCTTCTGAGTCACAACGCTCAGAGAACTCGCCAGCACTCGGAACTCTGGAATACCGTCCAATTCCACCTTGGGACAGAGACGGCGGCGACCCAACTGATACGCCACCTCCAAAGGTCCGCCAGCGCGCTTGCAGGGTACCTTCCGCAGCACAGCGAGTGATACACCCACACAGCTGCGGATCCCCTCCAGAACCTGAATTGTGTGAGAAAGCGTCGATACACTATATGCTAGCCCATGTCGGATACGCGAAACGTTTTGCCGCACAGACTTGCTCTTGTCATACACCTCCACGAGGTACCAAAGACCATGCAGCGAATACCTGTTGATAGCCTGCCGCGTCTCGCAGAACAATACATACATGGTCGCGACACTCACTTGAGACGTGGTGTTCAGAGCCCTCCTCATACGCCCCAATGCTGTGGTCATACTGTCGCAGGAAAGCACACCAAAATACGCGAGGTCCGCCGCAGCATGGCGTCTCCACCTCCGACACTGCCGCTTCAGAAACCACTGGTGCAGCTCCTCGGTATACTCCGCTGGCGCGCAGCCCATGCAAAACTCAAGAATGGCAAGAAAACACCGCACACAGTCCATGCTGTTATACTTACCTGCCATCTTCACCTGGTTCTTCTGAACGGCCACGGCCACATAGTCCGGGATACTGTCCCCCATGGCCATGATGTCAGCGCTCGTGACCGAGACGCCCTTCACATGGGGACGCTGAAGCCCCGATACTACGTGCGACCACTTCTCCGCAAATGCAACAAGGCGCCGTCGTATACGAGCCCTGCGCAGAGTGCGAATAAAATTCAAACCAGAAAACGCGATGTGCAAACCTTCCCGATGGGCTAGATACGTGCCACCTCTCTCTTTGCATACAGCCTCGCAGTGCCGGACAAGACCGCAACAGAATGAATCGAAGTCCTGGACGAATACACTCCACTGATCCAAAAGGTAGTCACATACGACAGGCACTCCTGCCTGGCCTCGTGTGAAACGCAGTAATACAAAGGACAGCACGAACAGATACCCTGCGGACTGCATGCCAAGGCAATACGTGGCCAAGAATACCCCCTCTTGAGCCAAAGTGCCTATGAGCAACACACACACGCACAGACATGGACCGTCGGCAAGCACTCGGCGAGGCGCAGCCGTGCACAACAGCTCAGTCCGAACAGGCCCCAAGACAGCCTATGTGGCCCCAAGAAAGCCTATGGTGGCCCCAAGAAAGCCTATGGTGGCCCCAAGAAAGCCTATGGTTGCCCCAAGGAAGCCCATGGTGGCCCCAAGAAAGCCTATGGTGGCCCCAAGAAAGCCTATGGTGGCCCCAAGAGAGCCTATGGTGGCCCCAAGAAAGCCTATGGTGGCCCCAAGAAAGCCTATGGTGGCCCCAAGAAAGCTATGATGGCCTATGATGGCCCCAAGAAAGCCTATGGTGGCCCCAAGAAAGCCTATGGTGGCCCCAAGAAAGCATATGGTGGCCCCAAGAAAGCCCATGGTGGCCCCAAGAAAGCCTATGGTGGCCCCAAGAAAGCCTATGGTGGCCCCAAGAAAGCCTATGGTGGCCCCAAGAAAGCCTATGGTGGCCCCAAGAAAGCCTATGGTGGCCCCAAGAAAGCCTATGATGGCCCCGGGAAAAGTGTGGCCCCAAGAGAGCGTACGGTGGCCCCAAGATATGTAGAATATGTATGCTCAGGATACGTATGATAGGTATGATACGCATGCAGTTGTTACATGTATAATACTTGTTGCGCATGATAAGTATGATAGGCACGTGACAGGAGACAACAGTTGGTCACATTTTTGGGACATATTTTGACCCGCAGGCAGTGGTTACGTATAATACCTATTGCACGTGAGACAGATGAACGCGGAGACAAAGAGTTGGTCACATTTTTGGGGCAAATTTTGCTCTGGTGCATGAGTACACATGGCACAAAGAAAAGACAGCCACGAGACAGAGACGGAAGTTGGTCACATTTTTGGGGCAAATTTTGGCACACATGCAATTGTTCCGTCTGACACATACTGCACATGATACGTATGAGATAAAGGAGACAAAGAAAGTTGGTCACATTTTTGGGGCAACTTTTGTCCCACGTGCAGTTGTTACATAAGTACACATGGCACAAAGAAAAGACAGCCACGAGACAGAGACGAAAGTTGGTCACATTTTTGGGGCAAATTTTGGCACACATGCAATTGTTCCGTATGACACATACTGCACATGATACGTATGAGAGAAAGGAGACAAAGAAAGTTGGTCACATTTTTGGGGCAACTTTGGTCCCACGTGCAGTTGTTACATAAGTACACATGGCACAAAGAAAAGACAGCCACGAGACAGAGACGAAAGTTGATCACATTTTGGGGGCAAATTTTGGCACACATGCAATTGTTCCGTATGACACATGCTGCACATGATACGTATGAGATAAAGGAGACAAAGAAAGTTGGTCACATTTTTGGGGCAACTTTTGTCCCACGTGCAGTTGTTACATAAGTACACATGGCACAAAGAAAAGACAGCCACGAGACAGAGACAAAAGTTGGTCACATTTGTGGGGCAAATTTTGGCACACATGCAATTGTTCCGTATGACACATACTGCACATGATACGTATGAGATAAAGGAGACAAAGAAAGTTGGTCACATTTTTGGGGCAACTTTTGCCCCACGTGCAGTTGTTACATGAGTACACATTGCACAAGAAAAAGACAGCCATGAGACAGAGACAAAAGTTGGTCACATTTTTGGGGCAAATTTTGCCACACATGCCGTTGTCACGTATGATACACATTGCACCTGATACGTAAAAGAGAAGACAAAGAAAATGTGGTCACATTTTTGGGGCAAATTTTGTCCCACGTGCAGTTGTCGTATAATTGCACATTGCACAAGATACGTATAAGAGACATGGGACAGAGACAAAAGTTGGACGCATTGTTGGGGCACGTTTTGACCCACCTGCACAGCTTACGTATAATACATATTGCACGTGATACGTATGCAAGGCATGCGCCAAAGACAACAGGTGGTCACATGCAGGCCCGGATAAATGATATGATACTAGGCAGACATGGCCACATGCGCGTGTGTACGTTTTTTTGTGTTCGTCCCCGTCGCCATACGTCATACATCATTCCGGCGTGGCCGTGCCGCCGTAGACGAGCAGCTCACCATTTTCGCCCCACTCTGCCTCCCTCACTGGGAGCTCACTGCATACGCCCATCTCCTCATACACTGGCGCATTGGCAGCCTCCGCAGCGGCACCTGCAGCAAAGTCTGCAAGGATACGTTGGCAGTCGGTCTTGGATACATCTGCCGTATCCTCGGCGCTCTCAAGGAAGTCCACGAGATTGTTGCCCATGTCCATGGACACAACAGGGTCCGCGTCATACTCCCCTTGATCTGCACAGGCATACTCGATGCCCTTCCCCTCGTCGTCAGATGACGATACCGAGTCGTAGCCGCGCTCCAGCACCTCGCCATCCTGCTCAGGCCCAGCCGGGAGGAAGTCACTGCGGCGGACCTTGCCGAATACATAACAGCCCTCGCGAGACTTAAAGCGGCTGCAGGCAACGTAGCCATACCCTCTCGTAGCCACTCTCTTCTTCTGCTCGAAGTAAATACAGCCGTGAAAGAGATCCGCACCCTGGGCTCGACGCACCGTGGTCGCATACCCGTAGCAGCAGGGCAGGAATACCTCCCCGTTCTCCTCGATGGGGTGCACCAATACCATGTTTCCCGTGCCCACCAGCCTGGCTGTAAACACGGAGTTTCCACGAAGCGACTCGCATACCGTGGCCAACGCCCCATTCACAAAGCCTCGCTGCTTGTCGAAGTTCCGACTGAGGCGAATGACGATACCAGGTCTGGCCAAAATACGTAAGTCGGACTTCGTGGTCGGGTCGCAATACCCACCCTTTTGCAGATCGGCCTCAGTGATGCCGAGTAATGCCAGAGCCGCTCTGCATACCTCGGACGAGCCTGCGTTCGTACACGTGAGCCAAGAAAACGGATGGCCTTTCTCCGACGCCAACGCCATACCGCGCTCAACACAAGCCTCCAAAGACTCATGATGCCAATGGCGGTCGCCAAAATACTCCGTCAAACACGCTCGATCTGGCTGAGCCTCGCGTATACGATTCAGGAAAACCAAGTGCTGCTTGTCTGCGGTGCGATACACGGTCTTCAAATCAACCTTGTCCATTTGGTTGCAGAAGTTCTCGCACTGGCCCCCGCTCAATACTGGCTGCAACTGCTTAAAATCGGCGACGATACCAGTGAAGGGTTTGTGCGGCTGCTCCCGCACCGAGGCAAAAAAACGCATCCATTCCTGGTCTTCATACTGGCTGCCTTCATCGCAAAGAATCAAATCAATACTTCTCAAAGCCGAGGGTGGAGCCCAGCGGACCTTGCCGTCCTTCCCGGCCCTCTTATACTTCAATACTCCTTGTATCGTGTCCACTCGGATATTCTCAATACCAGGTCTGTCCGGCAGCTTGGACTTGCACTGGTGCACTAGATACCCCGCGGGGCACACGATCAAGACCTGAAGAGACTCACATGCCCAAATGGCCAGCTCCAACAATACTGCCGTCTTCCCACTGCCGGGCGGTCCAGAGATATACAAGAAACGCTTACTGTTCTGCTTCTCCTCCTCGTCCTCCAGCGATACACCCTTCTTGACCCGTTCGATGGCGTCAGCCTGCTCTGGGCTCCACGTGCGCTGCTCATACTTCGGCCTGTTCAAGGTATCCCACTCCTGCCGAAGGCACTCGTACTCTGGCTCGTTATCGCATTGAGCAACACGCATATACAACAGAAAATTCGCGCGTTGCTTCTGCTCGAAGCAGCCGACACGGTCATCGCGCATACCGCGAAATTGCAGATCGCGTCGGGCCAGCGAGAGCAGGTACTCGAATGCTGCCCTGTCATTGGCAAATACAGGCCTCCGGCAGTATACTCAGAGCCGAATGTAAGTATCTGGCCGTCATCACCCACTCGCATCGGAAGCGCATGAGTATGGAACTTCAGATCACACGACGTCTCCACGATACCAACAGAGCCCGACCACTTCCAGGACATGAGATACTCGATCATGCCCACGAAATTCTTCATACTGTCCAGGTGTTTGAACGTCCGAGGGAGTAATTGTGCAGCGTATACATGTGGCAGCACAGTCAGTGAATGCTGGCCCCAATACCCGTCCGTCAGCTCGTACCAGTACCTGCAGGCGACCACTTGCGTAGGTTCATACCTTTGATTATGTCGGCCGCCGCGGAAATGAACGCAGTGGTTGAAGGAGTCATACTCCCTGCCACGGTGCCATACCAAGAAACTCTCCGATACGGGAATCCCTGCGACCAGCTGCTCCCTCTTCTCCTGCAGATAAAAGCCATACATCCTGGAGGAAAAGTTGCCTTGCCGCCCGTCATAGTTCACCATGGCTGCCGGCTGCGGTGGATACAGCAATACATGAGAGTAGGACCGCTCAAATTCCGACAGTTGCGCCAAACGGATCGCCACTTCCGGCAAGCACGGGCTGCTCTTGCTGAGCAAGCGATACGCGGTCAGCCAGGAGCTGTTTGCATTCTTCTGCACATACTCGCCGAGCCCGACGTCGACGGCATCATGGTCCTTCGCCACATACCCAGAAATGTAGTTCAGACGGCCGTTGCCTATCTGAACATCTATCTCGGCGCAGAATACCAGCGAGAGGAACTTGACGAATGCCGACACCACAGCCGTCCCAGTGCGCCCCTGGAGATACTGCAACAGCCCAAAGCATACAACCCACGCGCAGATGTGCCAGTGCGGGGTGCCACGGCCTTGGTACTCGGTCTTCATACACCACTCGTAAACGATGAAGTATCTGTGGCCCCAGCGGTTCGCCAAGAACAACCAGATACAGCGAACCAGGTAGTACATATGGAGTGACATGATATAGGCACCAGCAAAAATACAGCTCAGGTACGGCTCCATGAAATACGGCCTCGGGAACTTCCACTCCGCGGGGGCGATGGTGATGAACAGATTCGGAAACGCGCACAGCCATACCTGTCCCCGGAGATTCCGGCAGCGTTGATACAGGGCCTCGTAATTCTTCTCGTCGTAGCAGCGCACGAGCATGATACGCACCAGATCAGCGAGGGAGTCTTGCACGATCTCCCAATAACCCGCAGAGGCCTGCGAATCTCGAGCCATAACGTCCCCCGTGACGCCGAGGCTCTTGGCACGGACTTGTGCATTGAAATACTTGTTGGCCAAATGCTTCTCGTACAGGAAAAACGGCAGGTCCCGCTGCTCGCCATATACGCGGGCACTGGACAGCACCTTCCGAGTCCAAGACAGGCCGATGGATACCACACGATTCGTGCTATCCTGGGTCTGGGCATAGTAGTGCTCCATTATACCCGTATCAGTGAAGTCCGTAGTCGGGTACAAGACGGGATACATGGCACACTCGATACCCTTCTGGACAACAAAGAGGTCGTAGGAGGACAGATTCAAGGAGCTGCGGTTCTCGATACGGATCCTCTGGGGAGTCAAAAAGCCACTGTCATACTTGTTATGTGCCCTATTTCAATTAATAATTGTTGATTGTATTGTTTTTGTTATTTTGTTTGCCAGCCTTTTTTTTTTTGTTTTTGTATTTTATGGTTTGTTGTTTTTTTGTTGGTCAACCTCGTGGTCGTCGACGTCGCCGTCGCTCTCGTCGTCGTCGTCGTCGTCGTCGTCGTCGTCGTCGTCGTCGGCGTCGACCTCGTGGTCGTCGACGTCGCCGTCGCTCTCGTCGTCGTCGTCGTCGTCGTCGTCGTCGTCGTCGTCGTCGTCGTCGTCGTCGTCGTCGTCGTCGTCGCCGTCGTCGTCGTCGCCGTCGCTCTCGTCGTCGTCGTCGTCGTCGTCGTCGGAGGAGGAGGATCCTCTGTTCCGTCAGAAAGGCGCGGTAATACTTGCTGTGCTCCCTCAAGAAATGAAATGCAGCCTTGCACCGATCGGTAGGCATACTGGCTTCGCAGACGAGGTCCTTCTTGAAGTACGCGCGCGAGAGGCCCACCTTCTTCCAGTTGAACTGGTGCGCAGCGCCATACCTCTCTTGCTGAACTGAGGTCCTCAAGACAACGATGCTCAGAGCACGACACTCGTCGACGGTCATCTCGTGCATGCAGGGCCCAGTGCTGTGGTCCAGCGAGAACTGCCCAAACGAATATCGAGGCCAGGTGATGCACTCCTTTGCCTCGTAGCCCGACTTGGTCGCCAAGGGGATCCTATACAGCTCCGACGTCTTTGCAACCTTGAGGGCCTTCCCGTGGTTCTGCATACGGCGGTTGAACTTCTCGAGAGGAGTCTCTTTACCAGAACAGCACGGGCATGTGGCAACCACAGGCGTGTACATGCCTGGCTTATACCACCATCTCGAAGATATACCAACTTGGCCACAGGCGTGCACCACCGGGTCCTGCGGTACTTGCCGACGATACGCCGCCAGCATGTCTGGTTGTTCCGACGTGCTACGATCCTGATATACACGGTTCGAGAAATACTCGTCATTGAAGAAGAACGAACCGCAGGCCTCGCAAGCGGACCAACTCCCGTAGCACACCCAGAACGCAAAGTCTGTCAGATGATACTTCTTCTGGTAGGTGGCTTGGATACTGGTGAGTAATGACATGGACCAAGACTGTCGCTGAAATACCTCCTGGCACTTTAACATGACATACGCAGCAACAAGACAAGCGTCCGCCGCCATTTTCGGGAATACGATGCAACGGTCAGCTGACGCCACGCTGCAAGCTCTCGCATACCAGCCTTGCTCTTTGTCGGAGATACACGCGTGCGCAGTCTTCGGCAGCACCTGGCCCTGGAAAGTCTTCTCGTAGGCCTCCACCACAGGACCTGGCACCACATCTTTGTATACGAAGGCATCTGGATACTCGAGTGCCAACCTGGCATGCCGTTCGTGTTCACCAAAAAATACCGACAGATTGTGCAAAGGCACAAACTCTTCCGCCACGCCCAAACGCTGACATAAGGATACACGCACAGCCTCCAAGCCAGAGCTGTCCCGGGCGCGACAGCCAACCGCCCATTTGTGGCCGAGCTTGCTGTCCAGAGAAACCAAGGAATACAAGAACTCCCACTCCTGTTGCTCTAGGTGGTCGCTGGCCCAGTATTCGCCACGTTGCTCGCGATAGCGACGATGCGCTACGAGCCGCTGCGTGGTCCTGCAATCCACGAGATACTGCGCCAGTAACTGCTGTTTCACCTCCTCGGCCGAGACGCCCTTCTGCAGCTGCTCCAGGACAAACTCCCCGCATACGTGGCGATGTATGTCCTGAGCATTCTCCAGCAGTGCCAGCTGCTGGGAGGGCGCCTTCAGCCACTTCTCCAGGTTTGAACGATCTGCAAATACCCCGGTCTCCGCGCGATACTTGTCCACCAGCGCTCGCCCCCTCAAGCCTTCAACGTAATACCAGTACTGGAGGTCCCTGCGCGACAACGCGTAGACGGCGCAATTGCCATGTTTGGCACCGTCTCCGAGTCGATACGTGCCGAGCCACTGTTGACAGGCAGTATAACCCGCCTCATACCCCCAGGCCTTCAGACGCACCTGCATATTCCGGTAATGGAGGTCAAGGCCCAGGTCGGAGACCTCCTCTCGATACCGCTTGCCGCATGCCGCCTCTACAGCATCCCCCGTCAGCAGCTTTATACAAACCACATCTGTGGAGGAAGAAGCTGCCGTGGCCTGCTGCTTCGATACGGGCTCCTCCCAGTCGACCGCGGCAGGCCGTTTGGCCACGCGGGCAGCTCCGGCGGCGGCTGGCCGTTTCAATACCCCGCCTGCGACCTGCGCCGCCGGGCGCTTCAATACACGCTTGGTGACGGCCTGGGCGGATGAAGCCGCCGCCTGCACTGAAGCGCCCACCGACGCATACACATCGCACCACTTTCTCAACACTGAGCGGGACACCAAGACAGCTTTCCGTCGCATACGCAACACGGTATGCAACGTGTGGCACTTCAGCCCTGGATATACAGCGCGCATGTGGTCACCAAGTGCCGCGTTGAGCTTTTCGGCCGTGTCATACTGCAAAGGTCCAGAGTCAGGGTGATACTTCACGTACCATTGCCTCAAAACCATACCGCTGACAGCGACGGGAGGATCGCTCTCCGAGAGAAGCTGCGAGAGGACCTCCGCAGCGGCCTCGTCGGCGAAGCTCTCCCGATACTGATTGAGTCGAAGACGCTCGCCCATACATTCCTCCACAGCTTGGGCAGTGTTCAATGCCCCCTTGGCGCCCCACTCCGTGCTGAGCCACTTCTGGCATACCCTGGCGTTAGCAGATACAGATAAATGTCCCAGGAGCCACTGCTTCAAGACGGCCCCGTCAGTGGCCCCCTCGGGCATGTCTTTGCGAATACGTTCTCCATGCCAGGTCTCCAAGTGGCCAGCGTTCTGCACTTGGACAAGCGTGTCTTTGGACGAATACTGCAGTAGCCACGCCGTTGCGACCCTATCTGGCACATACAGTGGTGGATCCAACTGTCGGAGCGCCCGGCATAATTTGAAAGCGGTATTATACTCAATGCCCAGGTGGCGGATGGCAGAGCCGTGCTGCTCCTCCAGCTCCTTGGCGCTAGAAATACTGACCGTGCCAGTCACAACCCGATACTTGGCCCACCAAGTCTTGCACGCCTGGTGACTAGCATTGATACCCTTTGCCCGGAGCGCCTGATGCAAATAATACGCACTCTCGCAGTCGGCCAAGGGAGGCCGCGACAGCTCAGGGCCATACTGCTCGTGAAGGTCTTTCGCCGTCAAAGCCATGATCCAAGAACACAGGCGATACCTTGATCCGAGATGGCTACGGATATGTGCGTCAGCAGTCGGGGGCCTTCCTGGGGCCGCTTGGGGTCCTCTTGGGGAAGGGGGGAAGCCTCCTGGCGCGGTTTGGGGTCCACTTGAGAGCCTTTGGGGGGCTCCTTGGAACCATCTTGGGGCCTCTTGGGGGCTTATTGGACCCTCACGGCGGACTCTTGGGGCCTCTAGAACGCCTCCTGGGGCCATCTTGGGGGTCTCTTGGAGCCACCTTGGAGCCTCTCTGGAACCTCTTGGGGGCCTCTTGGAGTCCTCTTGAAGCCTCTTGGGACCATCTTGGGCGCCTCTTTGGGCCTCATGGACGCCTCTTGGGGCCATCTTGCGCGCCTGTTGGGGCCATCTTGGGTTTTAAAGATTCATCAAGAGACCGCGAATGGATTTCGAGATTTTTCGGATGAGAAAGTAGTGCGTTTTCATATGTTTTCTGAACATCGCATCTTGAAATTATTGAAAACCCATTGTGTTTGGCAGGATTTCGACATGCGCGCGCGGCGGCCGCGCGCATGTGCACTTCGTCTCATTTTTTGCAAGGGATGGTGGCCCTCGCAGGCGCGCAACCGTTGTTGGAGAAGTTCAAAGCACCTGAAGAAGTAGCACGCAAAGACCCTTTTGACAGAAATGTTTAAAAAGTGGTGTGTTTCCTATGAATCCGCAAGAGCGCGCGGAAGGACATTTTGACAATTTTTTCTTAAAAAACCATTGGGTTTTTGATGTTTTTATGTTAAAATCGCTACGAAACCTAAGGTTTTGGAAGGATTTCGTCTTGCGAGCGCGAATGTCCACTTTACCTTATTTTTTGCAAGGGATTCTTGAAATTTGATCAACTAAGAACAAGAATTTTCATTTTCTATTGTTTTTTGCAAGGGAAAACGAGCGTCAACAAAAAACCGGATCCGGGGGTAATCCACTTTTCTGAAGCTTTCGCAGAAAAATGATGAAAATGTAGCTGCGGCCTAGGTTTTGGGCGGGGGGCGTGCACCAGGGGGTCCAACAATAATAATTCTTTAGAAGTAATAGTGTTCAACAACAACAACCAACGAACACTCCGTTCTCACCAGTGCCAGGGTTTTCATAGGAGGCGGGCAATACCCCCACTTTGTGGGGGGGCCGGTTCAAGCTCTACCAAATTTCCAAACGACTCTTCGCCACCACCCACACCCAGCTTCCCGCCCTATGACGTTCGGACACTTCACTTCGTGGCATGCGGACGACCGTGGCTACTATTCAGGGCCCCGCGGCCGACGACGACGGCGTGCGCGCGCGAAGAAAAAACGAATGTGTCCCGCATGGTATTATTTGACAGGGATGATGGCCCTGGCAGGTGCGCAACCGTTGTCGCAGAAGTTCGAAAAAGTTGCTCGCAAAAGCCCGTTTGACAGAAATGTTTAAAAAGTGTTGGGTTTCCTACGAATCCGCAAGAGCGCGCGGGATGAGATTTTGACATTTTTTGGTTGAAAAACCATTGGTTTTTTGATGTTTTTATGTTAAAATCGCTCCGAACACTAAGCTTTTGGAAGGATTTCGTCTTGCGCGCGCGAATGTCCACTTTACCTTATTTTTTGCAAGGGATTCTTGAAATTTGATTATATTAGAACAAGAAATGTCATTTTATAGTGTTTTTTGCAAGGGAAAAGCGGATTACAACAAAACAACCGGATCTGGATCACATCGTTTTACCTGAGGCTTCCTCACGAAAATGATGAAAATGTAGCTGCGGCCTAGGCGCGGGGGGGGGGGCGTGCACCAGGGGGCCCAACAATAATTATTCTTTAGAATTAATAATGTTCAATCATTTTAATGTTGTGCGCTCTTATTTGCCCGCGTGTCATTCAAAACGAGTTCCCCATACCCTCGATACCCGCTTTTTTGTCTTCGATGACACCCCCTTTGGGGAGATTGTTTCTCTTTGCTGGGGGCGGCGGGCTTAGAAAGGCGGGCAAACCTGAACGGGTGGACAATCCTTCGTGGGCGTACATGTGCCCGCCAATGGAATTAGTGTAGGCCCTGCAAAAAGAGGAGGGGGAGAACGAGGGAGAGTGGGAGGAAGGGAGGGGGAGGGACGAAGGAAGAGGGAAAACGCCAGGAGAGAAGGAGCGAAGAGGGGGGCGGTTGATTAGAGGCAGAGAGAGCGAGAGAGAAAGACATATAAGAGAGGTAGAGAAAGAGAGAGAGAGGGGAGAGAGAGAGAGAGAAGGAAAGAGGAAGGGAGGAGGCAGGAGAGGGGAGGGAGAAGGGAGGAGGGAGAGGAGGGAGAGGGGATAGGGCAGAGAGGCATAAGGATGAGGGAAGAGAGGAGGGAGAGAGAAGGGAGGAGAGGAGGGGAGAGGAGGGAGGAGGGAGGAGGGAGAGGGAGGAGGAGCAGGAAGGTATATAAGAGCGTGAACGTTCGAGGAAGTCCTACGCGAAAGCGCCGTTCCTGAAGGAAGTCTCGGGCGGGAGCCCACGACGGGCGGGCGATCCCCTGACGGGCGGGTCGGGCGGGTGGGACATTCAAGCGGGATGCCTGACTATGGCGAGAGCGCGGTTATTAAGTAAATTGTGGCGGCGTCCTTGGCGCAGCGTGTTTCCTGAGCGTCGAAACGGCGATTTCTAAATTAATTTCACAGAAGTCACAGGCGAGAGCGCAATTCTTGAATCAAATGTGAAGGGCTCTCTGGCGGGAGCGGGGGTCTTGATTACATTGCGAGGAAGTTTTGATTCAATCGCAAGGAAGTCTCAAGCGGGAGCACCGTTCCTGAATAAATTGTGATGAAGTTTCAGATGGGGGCGGGGTCCTGACTAAATCGCGAGGAAGTCACAAGCGGGAGCACCGATTCTGAGTAAATTGTGAGGAAGTCTCAGGAGCGGGGGTCCTGAGCGGGAGCCGTTGTTGGTGCAATCCGGGGGGTCAGGGGCACATTTTGAGCTCCAAGATTTTCCATGTCAAAAACAGGGTGCGAAGGTCGGGGGGCACATTTTGATTGAGAAAAACAGCATGCATTGGTGAGGAGGGTCAACAACCATTTTACCCTAACCACACGAAGTATGCGACCATCATGATAACCATCCACATCATAGGGGGGCTCTTGTTCGATACCGGGGTCCGTTATTCCCATTCCTAGATCTCCCGCCCAATGAGGTCTGGCAAACACCTCCCCCGAGGAATTTCAATATATCCCGCCTCGAAAACACATGCCCGCGCCTTGCTGCGCCGATGCGAGACCGCCAGTGGAACCCCAGCGAAGGGTAAAGCACAAGGAAGCATCGAACGACAGGGTTGCCTTGGTGGTTATAGGGGTCATTGGCGGTGAGGCAAGGACCTGGCCCTGAATAGCAAGGGAGGAAGTCTCGAGCAGGGCTGCCATTGTTGCTGGGAGCGGCGCCAATGCTGAAGAGAGAAGGGCGCTAGTCCAGCGTAAAACAAAACAAAGTCTCAAGCGGGAACGTTGGTTATGTTGGGACGGCGGCTTTCGGCGGCGAGGAGGAACACCGCATTGAGCAAGAAAGGAGGAAGCACCGAACGGGAGCCGTGGTTTTGTCGGGACGGGGGGTGTCGGCGGCGAGGAACAGCACCGTCCCGAGGAAAAAGAGGAAGTCTCGAGCGGGAACGTTGTTCTTGTTGGGAGCGGCGCCATTCAGGGAGAGTAGGAAGCCAGTCCAGCGTAAAACGGAAGGAAGTCTCGGATGGGAGTGCTGGTTTTGTCGGGGCGGCGGCTTTCGGCGGCGAGGAAGAACACCGCCTTGAGTAAGAAGGGAGGAAGTATCGAGCGGGAGCCGTGGTTTTGTCGGGACGTGGGTTGTCGGCGGCGAAGAACAGCACCGTCTTCAGGAAAAAGGGAGGAAGCCTCGAGCGGGAGCGTCGTTCTTGCTGGGAGCGACGCCGATTCAAAAAAGAGTAGGGCGCCAGTCCAGCGTAAAACGGAAGGAAGTCTCGGGCGGGAACGCTGGTTTTGTCGGAGCGGCGGTTTTCGGCGGCGAGGAGGAGCACCGCCTTGAGTAAAAAAGGGAGGAGGCCTCGAGCGGGAGCGTTGTTTTTGCTGGGGGCGGCGCCGATGAGAGAAAGACTAGCGCGCCAGTCCAAGGTAAAACGAGAGGATGTCTCGAGCGGGAGTGCTGGTTTTGTTAGAACGGCAACTTTCGGCGGCGAGCAAGAACACTAGCCCTGAGTAAAAAAAGAGGAAGTCTCGAGCGGGAGCGTTGTTGTTGTTGTTGGGGGCCGGCTTTAGCGGCTGCGAGGCTTCATTTTCAATGAAAATGTAGCCGGCACCTCGGCGAGAGCGCCAGGGCGCCTGTAAGGGGTCCAACAATAATAATTGGTTTGTAGCTAACATTCAATAAATTTAATACCGTTCGCTCTTATCTGCTCGAGTGTCAGTCAGCGTGCATTTCTCGAACCCTCGATACCCGCCCTCTTCGTATTCGATCATACCACTTTTGGTGGGTATTCCTCTTCCTATATTTTTACACGCCCGGGCGGAGGGAAAACCCGTCCCCCCCCCCCCCAAAAAAAAAAAAACGGACTCCCAGGATTTGGGGCTTTGGGACCCTCCGGACGGGCCTCGAAGCGGCCCCCCGGGCCTCGCAGGTCGTTTTGCCAAGCCTTCCCAGCACACCTAGGGCGATCAGGGGGGTCATCGGAGACGTCCCAGAGACCCCCAAGACAGCACAAGAGCGCTCCAAGAGTGACCGACGTGACCTCAAGATGGCCCCAAAGGCCTCCAGGACGGCCCCAAAGAGCCCTCCAAGAGCACTCCCAAGAAGGCCCCAAGAGGCACAAATCTTTGATCTTCTGTTGGTTTTTGCTGAATTTGGGGGTTCTCCTCTTTTCGGCTTCCCGACACTCCAAAACGGCGGTCTTCTGGGCGTCCGAAGCCGCCTGGGAGGCTCCAACATCGCCCCACAACATTCCGAAAGGGCTTCCAGGCAGTCCAAGAGAGCAACACGGGTCCAAGATGGCCCTCAGAGAGCCCCATGGCGGCCCAAGATGGCTTCAAGACACACTCAGAAGCATTCCAAATCGTGACCCGGTCGTTCAGGGAGACCGCGGTTGGAGGCAGGGTGGCCCGAGGAAGTCCCCAGAGGCCCCCAGAATACTCCCAGAAGGCCCTGTGAAAGCCTGAAACAATTTTTGTGAGGCCCCCAGAGGCTCTCCAAGGAGGAGCCTCCGCAAAAAAGAGCTGAGGAGGATGGGGAGAATGCGCAGCGTACGGTGAAAATAAAGAAAAATAAGCATGGAGGAAGGATGACGAATAACATTATCATAGCGGCGATGCCGGAAAAGGCAACAAGGAGGTATCTCTCAATTGTCAGTTTGATTTTCCTGCTATTCCGCCTGCATACCAAACTTCAAGGACCAAGGTGCATGGCGCGAAGCGCCACTGCAGTCTTGTGTGTATATGTATATATATACATATATATACATATATATATATATATATATATATGTGTGTGTGTGTGTGCGTGAGTTCTGCGTGATTAGCCAGGAAGTTCCCAGCGAGAGAGCGATTCCTAAGTAAATTTGAAGAAGTCCCCAGCGAACGCGCGATTCCTGAATGGCAAGAGCGTGGCGCCTGAGTAAATTGCGAGGAAGTCTCAGGCGGGAGCGCGATTCTTGGGTAAATTGCAAGGAAGTCTCAAGCGGGAGCGGGGGACTGGAGTATATTTCGAGGAAGTATCCAGCGGGAGCCGTTGTTGTTGTTGTTGTTGTTGTAAACCGGGGGCCAGGGGCCCAGTTTGAGGAGGAAGATTTTCCAGTATAAAAACATGGTGCGAGCTCCGGGAGGGGCACTTCAATTGAAAAAATACAATGTGCACCGGAGGGGGTAGTCAGAGTTCAACAACAAGAACAACAACAACGACAACAGCAGCAACAACAATAACAGCAGCAACAATTGCAACAACGACAACAACAATAATAATGTTAAGACTGTTCGCTCTTACTGGCACGCGTGTCTTGCATTCCGTATACCCCAACCCTCGATACCCGCCCATTTCGTTTTCGATTGCACCCCATTTCGGGGGGAATCTCCTCCTTGTCGGTCACTGACTGAAGTGCGAAGAAGTCTCGAGCCAGAGCGCCGTTCATGAGTTCGGGGGCCTCTCTGGCCAGGGGTCGAACGGGAGCCCTTGCCGTGTCCTGGCCTCCACCAACTTGCCTGAATTACAGGAAAATCTCGAGCGAAAGCGCCGTTCCTGATTTCGGGGGCTTTCTTGGCCAGGGGCTCTCGGAGTACATCGTGAGGACGTATCGAGCAGGAGCCCTTGTCGTCGTGGCTGGGCCTCAGCCAACTTAATTGAAGTGCGAGGAAGTCTCGAGCGAGAGCGCCGTTCCTGAGTTCGGGAGCCTCTCTGGCCAGGGAGTTTCGGGGTAAATTGTGAGGAAGTATCGAGCGGGAGCCGTTGTTGTCGCAGCTGGGCCTCCAAGGGCCGACATTTAGGGTCAAGCCAACACTCAAGCGGAAGCCTCGCTTTCAAAGAAAATGTAGCTGGCGTCGAGGCGAGAGCGCGCGGTACCGCTTCCGGAGGTCAACAATAATTATTCTTTAGAAATGAATATTCGGCGACGACGGCGGCGACGACGATGACAACAGCACCATCAGCAACAATCCGCACCGCAGAACCTCACTTCAGCCATGCGCCCAGGGACAGCGAATGACGTGAATGACCGTTCGGCCCCCTCACTCTGATCATCACACATGTCAACGAGGTGTCCAGCGGCATTCCCCTTTTGGAGGACCGCCCCCACCTCATCCCTGGCAAGTGTTGCACAAGTGGAAACATGTGGTCACGAGCCCCGAAGAATATCACGTGGCAGCCCAATGTTGACAAGAGCCGCCCTTGATCCTTGCAGCTCTGCATGCGTTGAAGATTACAGGCTTTACCGTTAGCGAAGTCTCACACGAAAGCTCCGTTTTGCAAAAGAACAAGACTCCATCTTGTTGAACGCTGCGCTGAAGAAGCGAATGCGCGCGGCGTTGGGGCGAGAGCCCTATTTTGAAAAAGACCAGTTTCCAATCGCTGAAATTGTTGCAATATTGTGAAACGCATACTTGCGGCGCTGAGGCGAGAAACCCACTTCTAAAAGGAACCGTCCTTCCATCCATGAAGCTGTTTCAACATGGTAGCACGTGCGTGCGCAGATATATATCTGTAGTTCCATGTTGAAAACGGTCCGCCCTTCCATCCGTGAAATTGTCCCAAACATTCGAACCGAATGCGCGCGGAGCTGAAGCGAGAGTCGCATTGCGAACATCCCCCCAATTCGTGATGTTGTTGCAAGTTTAAATAGAATGTATGCGGCGCTCAGGCGAGAGCCACATTTTGAGAACGCCCCCTTCCTTTCCACCCGCGACACTGATAAAAACGTATATGACGACTCTCCGTGGCGTTCAGGCGAGAGCCACATTTTGAGATTGGTGTATGCGTTCAAGACGGATGTGCGCGGCGCCAAGACGAGAATTCAATTGTGAAAATGGCCCCCCTCCATGTCTCACGTTGATGCACAGTGTACAAACGAACGCGCGAGGCGCAAGAGCGAGAACGCAACTTGAAAACGCCCCCCCTTTCATCCGCGAAACTGATTGCACAGTTCAAAGCTCACAGTTGCAAAACATGATGAAGGTTCAGGCGGAACGCACAGCCCACCCTACCGACACGTCTAGGGGCGCGACAGGGAGGAGTTATTATTCATAAGGATAAGATGGAGGAGGAAAGAGGGGAAGGGAAAAGGGGGCGGAGGAGGAGGAGGAGGAGGAGGATGAGGAGGAGGGGGAGGAGGAGGAGGAGGAGGAGGAGGAGGAGGAGGAGGAGAGGAGGAGCAGGAGGAGGAGGAGGAGGAGGAGGAAGAGGAGGAGGAGGAGGAGGAAGAAGAAGGAGGAGGAGGAGGAGGGGGAGGAGGGAGGAGGACAAGGAGGGAGGATGTGGGAGGAAGGAGAGAGAGAGGGAGGAAGGAGGGAGAGAGGGAGGAAGGAGGAAGGGGAGGAGGAGGACGCATGAGGAGGACCGAGGAGGAGGGAGAAGGGAGAAGGGACTTGGGAGGAGGAAAAAAGAGAAAGGCGGAGGGGAAAGGCAGGAGGAGGGATGGAGGAGGAGGAGGAGGAGGGGGAGGAAGAAGTGAGGGAGGGAGGTGCGAGAGAAGGGAGGGGGAGGACGGAGGAGGAGGAGCAGCAGCATCAGCAGCAAGGAGGAGGAAGAGGAGGGGGGGACAGTGGAGGAGGAGCAGGAGGAGGAGGAGGAGGAGGAGGAGGAGGAGAGAGATGAGGTACATTCGTGCGGAAATGTGCGATCGGCCACAAGACAGAAGGGCGCCCGACCCATCCACAGAGCATAGCGAGGGCTGGAGGGGAGCTCATGGCGTCCGCGCGGGGATGAACCTGGGGGGTGAGGGGGGCGCTTGTCCCTCATGACCCTCCTCCTCTCCCTCCTCCTCCTCGTCCTCGTCCTCGTCCCGGTCCTCCTCCTACTTGTCCTCCTCATCCCCCGTACCCTCATTTCCCTCCTCTCCCTCGTCCGCCTCCCCTTCCTTCTCTTCCTCATCCTCCCTCCTTCCCCTTCTCCACCTTAGCCTCTGCCTCCTCATCATCATCATATCATCACATCATCATTCATCATCATCATCATCATCTTATCATTATCATCATCATCATCATCATCATCACCAACATCATCACAAGGCCGCCGCGCGCTCAAGCCTTCGGTGACACAGCGGTCTCCTCAAAAGAGCCCTCCATTGTTCGCCAAGAGGTAGAGAGCACACTGCGATGGCAGCTCGCACGG
Source organism: Prorocentrum cordatum (assembly GCA_963575745.1). Taxonomy (NCBI): domain Eukaryota; class Dinophyceae; order Prorocentrales; family Prorocentraceae; genus Prorocentrum; species Prorocentrum cordatum. The sequence continues at coordinate 153,492 of CAUYUJ010017034.1, read as the reverse complement.
ATGCCAGTTCAGGTGGTGCGCCTCGTGCGGCATGCTGACGCGTTGCATACTGAGGCAGGTTGAGGAGGCATCCCACAAGTGGGAGCAGCACTACAAGAACAAGTCGCTGCTTATGCGCCACGCATCCAACAAGCACACCGAGCAGCAGCTCAAGCAGCTCGACGGCGCCGAGAAGATAAAGCTGCTGGCAGCTGGACGGCGGAGTACGAGTTGCTTACGAAGTTATTGGCAGTGGTGTGGCGCAACCAAGACGAGAAGGTGTACGACAACCACAAAGTCGAAACCAATGGTCAGGTTGCCATCGTCATGGGGAACTACCACCTCGCCTGCGCAACTGACCGAGCGAAGTCCAAAGTCGAGTACCACTTCCAGTGCCACCGCTGCGACGATGGCAAGCTGCGCATCTTCTTGCATACTGTCAAGGGGAGCTACTACTTCACTTGTGCTACCATCGGAGGGCACATCGTGCACATCGTGCACATCGTTGAGTACCGCGGCTGCGACGACGACAACGCGCGCATCTTCTTGCACTTTCGTCCCGCGCAGTTGGTGCCTACGCAGACGGGGCCCGAGAAGTCACAGCAGGAGAACCTGAAGGCGGAGCACGAGCCGCGCGCGAAGCTCATGGACCAGGCGCGGGGGGACACACTCAAGGACGACGTTGCCAACATCGCTGGAGCGGAGCAGTGCCACGAGAGCCACTACGACGAGCCCTTCGCCTACATCATGCGTTACGGAGCGCACAGTACCACAGGGGGCAGTACGACGAGCCCTTCGCCGAGACTATGCGCCACAGAGTGGAACAGTACCACGGGAGGCGCTGCGACAAGCCCTACGTCGACATCATGCGCCACGGAATAAAGTTGCCCCGCTGGAAGCACTACGACGAGCCCTTCGCCGACAGCACGCGCCACGGAGCGGAGCAGGGGCATTGCGACGAAGGAGCGCGCCGAAGGGCGCGCGCCGCCAGTCCCAGCAGCTTCTGTCTCCGCTTCTAGGCCAGACCCCCCAAGCAGCTGCCAACTCGGGGTCGGCAGGGCGCGCGCAGCCAGTCTCAGAAGACTCAGGGCTGGAGCACGCCGCAGGGCGCGCGGCGCCAGTCCTAGAAGACTCAGAGCTGGAGCGCGCCACAGGGCGTGCGCCGCCAGTCTCAGCTGCTTCTGTCTTCTTGTCTGGGCTAGCCGGCTCGAGGGTGGCAGGGCGCGCGCTGCCAGTCTCAGCAGACTCAGAGCAGGAGCACGCCGCAGGGCGCGCGCCGCCAGTCCTAGAAGATTCAGAGCTGGAGAATGCCGTAGGGCGTGCGCCGCCAGTCTCAGCGTTTTCTGTCTTCTTGTCTGGGCCAGCAGACCCGGGATCGGCAGGGCTGGCACAGCCAGACTTTGCAGCTTCACTCCTTGCGACTGGACCAGGCGGCCCAGCAGCTGTCGACTCGGGGTCAGCCCATCTTGGAGGCCCCGAGGGCCCACGCGATCAGCTCTCGAATCCGAGAGCTACCCAGATGCAAGCATGATGCCCCCTGAACGAATTCGAGACGATTGGCCTCGCGACGGGGCCTGCATGGCCAGTCCGAGCCACGGCCTCTTCTCCAACCCCCGATCCTCCCAACGCTCAGCACGCAACGCGGGCGTCGCCAGCTGTCTACGGTTTTCCCTGGACCGCGCGCGCATGCGTGCAGCACCCCGTGAAGCACGGCTCCTAGCGAGCTCTTCAGGGGGCAATCGAGCTCTCTGCGACGGAACACTTTTGTCTCTACTACTTGTTGTTCAACAGTTTGGTCTTGATGTCACAAAAAAACATCACCATCTGCATCACCATCAGCGTCATCATCATCCGCATATTCCGCCTGTTTTTTTGTTGTTGTGTCTCCAGCGCCCGTCTGGCCCGAGCCGCCAGCTTGCCCTCGGGCTGCACCAACTCCCTAGTTGCGCGCGCTTGAGGGTCTTTTTTTTTTTTCTCTCTCTCTCTCTCTCTCTCTCTCTCTCTCTCTCTCTCTCTGTAGAAGCCAACGCAGGGGTTCCATTCTTGGTCATGGGACCTCCCGGGTCCTAGCCGCGCCATGGAGCCAAAACGTGGACTTGCAACGTCTGCGACTGCTGCCGCAACAAGGTTTCGTAGCATCGGCGTAAGCACTGCAAGCGGCCGCGTCACGAATCGGACAGTCGTCACTCCCATTCGCCGTCGCGGAAGGAATAGTAAGGTGATTCGCCCTGGAGTTTGTCCCACAGTGTTGGCTTCGGTTTTTCTCTACCACGTCTTCTTGGCCTTCAGTTCATGGGCCCAAAGGCGCTGTGGGAGCCTTGCCAGCAGTCTCCGCTGACGCCTCCGAGCACGACCTGTAGGCAGCCGTCCAGCTGTTCGAGAAGATTGGCGACTCGGCCAGTGCCGCATCCTACTCTGAGACTATCCATTCCAGGCAGCCTGCTCCTCCAGCACCGCCTCCCCAACGGCAAGTCAACGATGCCTTGCAGCGAGTTCGCGGGCTTGAGACCAAGCTCGAGAAGACGGCGCTCGGGAACAGCAACACGAGTGGGTAATTGTTTCAGGTCTCTTCTGAACTTACCGCAACGGAAGCGAGCACACCCAGCTGGTCCAGGACCTTCACAAGAAGGTGGTTCCTCTTGGTCCGTCCCCTCAGCAGCAGCAGGAGCAGAAGCATGCTGCGTTATCTGCCGACGACATCCTTGACGGCAGAGTGGACGAGATCTCCATCACGTTGGGTTGGGCTCGTTGGGCGCTTTGGATTCGGACGTCTACGAGTTCGGTGATGAGGTCCAGCAGGAAGCCGATCAGTGCCTACGTCAGCTTCGCTCGGAGCTCAAGCCGGCGGTCACCAGCCTGATAGAGCTTGAGCCCACGTGTGTTCGCCAGCCCTTCTTGGGCATCGTTCATATGTGTTATGTTGGACATGTTGAGATAATGAACAGCAGCATGCACGCCTTCACATTACGCTTACGGGGGGCACGGCATAGGAGAGATCAAGTCTTACAGGGGGGTGCGAGTCCGGTCAGACCGATACTTGTTCGTCCAACAGCAGTATCACTTGGGTTGTTGGGCCACAAGTAGTACACCAAGCAACATGGCACGCAGCAGTTACCGTCTTTTTCGCATACGTAGGGGCGAATGAAAAGGCGCCAGGTTATTACACGGCCCTGGTGCGCCTGTCTGAAGAGGGGTTGAGGTGAGAAGAGCACAGAGCGCGCCAGCAGTCTCGCAGCAGCGCGGTTTAAGCAAGCCGCGCGCTTCGAATTGCAAGCCCGCCACCACCCGCAACATACCCACCAGTGGGCGGGCACCGAAAGTCGGACCCAGCGGACTAGAAATGGGGGCGGGCAAAGTGCACCCAGCTTCAGCCAGCGGCCAGCGAGCGTTGCCGCGACAGGGGCAGCGGAGGAGCAAACGACCAGGGTGAGACCTCGTGTGCGCTACTTGGCCAATGAAGAAAAGAGCGCGTAGGAGGAAGCCAGGTGCAGGAGCTAACGACCGACCTCCCAAAGCCCGCGCGTGTGCATGTTTGCTCCTCCAAGGTTGTGAGAGTAGCCGACGCGCGGGCACTCGTCGCCTGCCTCCCCACGGTTCTGGTGGCGGCGTCGGCGTCGTCGTCTTCTGCGGCGGCCTCTGCCTTGTCGGCGTCGGCGGCGCCGGCGTCGACGTCCGCGGCGAGCGGAGGATAGACGCGGCGGACGTGTACCTCTGCACCGAGCCCGCCCTCCTCTGCGGGGCTCTGGGCGCCCCTTCGCCGCCCGCCACGCAGACGTCACCGCCGTCGCCAGGGGAGGAGGAGGAGGAGGAGGAGGAGGAGGAGGTACACGAGGAGGAGGCGGAGGAGGTACACGAGGCGGAGGAGGAGGAGGAGGAGGAGGTACACAGGAGGAGGAGAGGAGGAGGAGGAGGAGAGGAGGAGGTACACGAGGAGGGAGGAGGAGGAGGAGGAGGAGGAGGAGGAGGAGGAGGAGGAGGAGGAGGGGGGAGCAGCAGGTACACGAAGAGGAGGAGGAGGAGGAGGAGGAGGAGGAGAGGAGGAGGAGGAGGAGGAGGAGGAGGAGGAGGGGGAGCAGCGGTACACGAAGAGGAGGAGGAGGAGGAGGAGGAGGAGGAGCAGGTACACGAAGAGGAGCAGGCACCCTCCCGTGCCAAAGGCCCTCCTCATGGATCCCCACGCGTGTTCCCCTTCGCCGCGGGGAGTGCCCCACCGGCTGACGGGCGCGCGGCCCGCGGGCCTGCCCTTCGGGCGAGGGCTCCTTTTTTTGTGAGACCTCCAGCGCGAAGAGGCGGGGCCAGGCAGTTCAAGGAGGAGGAGGAGGATCGAGGAGGAGGAGGATCGAGGAGGAGGAGGAGGAGGATCGAGGAGGAGAGGAGGAGGAGGAGAAGGAGGAGGAGGAAGGAGGAGGAGGAGGAGGAGGAGGACAGGAGGAGGAGGAGGAGGACAGGAGGAGGAGGAGGATCGAGGAGGAGGAGGAGGAGGAGGAGGAGGACAGGAGAAGGAGGACAGGAGAAGGAGGAGGACAGGAGGAGGAGGAGGAGGAGGGCAGGAGGACAGGAGGAAAAGGGCCCTGCCTTCGAGGATCGAAGGAGTTGTCCTCTCTTCCTCGTCGGAAGGACGGCGGAAGTAAAACGAGGCCGCCTCCGCCGGCGGAAGCCGGCGGAGGCTCGGCGGAAGGCGGCGGAAGTGAAAGATGCGCCCCGAAGAGATGAAAACAATGTTTGGGTTCAGGGTTTCCGAAATCGCCCAAGTCTCCACACGGGTCCCCTTTGTTCAAGCGGGGCCGCCCTCCATCCGTGAGCAGCTGTTGCGCACGTGTACACATCGGCTCGCAAGTTCCGAGGACGACTCGAGCAAAGGCCCAATTTTGAAAAGGAGCCGCCGTCAGTCTTCGTGATTTCAGGAGGGGAAAAAACACACAGACACAATTAATCGTCGATTCCCAGAAAATACGCGAAAATATGGGAAGTGGGGGGGAAGACAAAAACCCGGAAAATATAGGAAAATATGGGGAATCTTTTCATTTGTGTGTATTTATTTGTGTGTTTGTGGGTCCCTTCAAAGTTTCCACATGGCCGCGTCCGTTGCGCTCGCGTCACCGAGGCTCTGTACTGGAGCGGCGGTGCTGGCCGGCAAGGGATCACACAGCCCCGCCGGGCCACGGGGCCAACGCAGGGGTCACGTCGGCCCCGTGGGGCTCCCGAGAGCTCCCCGCGAGGGCTCCCGACTTGGCTCGCGCAACATGCTCGCCAACACGTGTGTGTGTGTGTGTGTGTGTGTGTGTGTGTGTGTGTGTGTGTGTGTGTGTGTGTGTGTGTGTGTGTGTGTGTGTGTGTGTGTGTGTGTGTGTGTGTGTGTGTGTGTGTGTGTGTGTGTGTGTGTGTGTGTGTGTGCGTGTGTGTGTGTGTGGTGTGTGTGTGTGGTGGTGTGTGTGTGTGTGTGTGTGTG
>CAUYUJ010017034.1:71466-147964 GCA_963575745.1 Prorocentrum cordatum | reverse complement strand
GATAGCCGCGCACCCTCCGCGTACTGTTTTTTTACACACAGGATGCCCGGAAAATCCCGGGACACGACTCTCGCTGAGGCGCCCGCGTCATTTTTTCCCAAAATGCTGCTCTCGTTGAGGCGCCGGCTTCATTTCTGCTCCCGAATCGTTCCGAATCGTGCTCCCGCTGCAGCGTGGGCCTCATTTTCGGATCGGTGTTTGGCTTCCGTCGTTCAGGATGGCGTTCTCGCCCCAGCGCGGGCCTTTTTCTCGCGCGCCCATCCGCCCGCCACCACCGCGCCGCACCGCCACCACCACCACCACCACCACCACCACCACCACCACCACCACCACCACCACCACCACCACCAGCACCAATGATGCTCCCGCTGAGGCGCCGGCCTCATTTCTGCCCCCGAATCGTTTCGAATCGTGCTCCCGCTGCAGCGTGGGCCTCGTTTTCGGATCTGTGTTTGGCCTCCGTCGTTCAGGATGGCGTTCTCGCCCCAGCGCGGGCCTCTTTCTCGCGCGCCCATCCGCCCGCCACCACCGCGCCGCACCGCCACTACCACCACCACCACCACCACCACCACCACCACCACCACCACCACCACCACCAGCACCAGCACCAGTACCAACACCACCACCACCTCCTACCACCTCCTACCACCAGCCCCACCACGACACCACCACCATCCCCCACCCCCACCACCACCACCACCACCACCACCACCACCACCACCACCACCACCACCACCACCACCACCACCACCACCACCACCACCACCACCACCACCACCACCACCACGACAACCACGCACACACGCACGCACGCACGCACGTGCACCACCACCCACTACGCACGCGCGCGCGGAGCCACAGGTCCGCTACGACACGCGTCCGCGGATAGAGAAAATCAGCGCCATGGTAAGGGATGGGAGGGAGGGGTAGGACGTCAGATATGACGCGAGCGCACCTAGCTTGCCCCTCTCCCCTCTCCCTCTCCCTTTCTCTTCTGGTCTCGCGCCCTGGCGAGCGAAGAGGGGGGCCGGAAGGAGGAGGGGAAGGATGACCGCCCCCCCGCGTCCTGCGCACCTTCAGCCAGCGCGCACCCTCCGCCCGCGCCCCCTCCGCACCCCCCAACCCGCCAGCCAGCGCGCCCCTTCCGACCCGACCCTGTTGTTTCGGCACGGCGCCGCCCCCTCCGCCCTGACCCCTATATTTCGGCACGGTACCGCCCCCCCACCCTGAGCGCCCCCTCCGCATCACCCCACCCACCAGCCAACGCGCCCCCTCCGCCCCGACCCCTTTATTTCGGCACGGCACTGCCCCCCCATCCCGAGTGCCCACTCCATCGTCCCATCCACCAGCCAGCGTTCCCTCTCCGCCCCGACTCCTTCCTTTCTGTGCAAGATCCATGGCATGCGTGCCACTTGTTTCTAAAGCCCTAAGCGGGGTGTGGGTCCAGCGCCCACTTTCCACTAGGGAGATTGGTTCCAGCAGGTTATGCCGTCAAGAAGCGTCCAGCCGCCCACGGCGTGGGCTTCAGCACCCAATTTTGACAAGGAAAGTCGTTCCAGCAGATTATACCCTCAAGAAGGGTGGGCTCCAGCACCCGATTTTGACAAGGGATCGTGGTTCCAGCAGCCCACGGCGTGTGCTGCACCATTCAATTTTGTCAAGGGCACGCTGTTCCAGCAAACGTACGCCGACGAGACGGGCGGGCTGTCGTCTGCAAAGGCAGGGCGGCCCGCGCCCCAGCCACGAACCCTCTTGACGTCTTTTCGAACATACTAGCAGCAACACGTTCCCCTCACAGTAGTATGAGGGGGGGATGAGCAGAACGAGGGGTATGAGGAGCAGATGGGGAGGGGGAAGGGGATGAGGATCAGAGGAGGAGAATGAGGAGGGCGAGGAAGAGGGAGCTGATGAGTAAGGCGAGCGGGACGGAAGCAGGGTGAGCAGAAGTGGTGGAACAGGCGGGGGAGGAGGATACTTGGGAAGAGAAGAAGAGGAGAAAGAGGAGGAGGAAGAGCTGGAAGATGATGATTGATGATGATGATGATGATGATGATGATGATGATGGTGATTGATGATGATGATGCTGATGCTGATGCTGATGATGATGATGATGATGATGATGATGATGATGCTGATGCTGATGTGATGATGATGCATTATGATGATGATGCTGATTGATGATGATGATGATGATGATGATGATGATGGATGATGATGATGATGATCCGCTACGCTGCTCTCCACGGCATCCCGCAGTCGGCCTGGCACTGGGCGCCAGGCGGCCGTCGAGCACGGCACTTAAATGGCACAGACAAGTCATACATGCCATGAAAACCTTATATCAGGGCCACGCCCCCACGCCACGAGAACGGGAGGCTGGGCCAGACACAGGCCTAGGTGGTATTAAAGAGACGAACAACACTGTTAGCATCCGCATCAAGCCAGACGTCCGAGAGCTTGGGGTGCTTGCCAGCCGAAATTCTGTCCCAATAATATTTAGAACACCTAAAATTGTGTGGCCTACCTGGGCACGGTTTAGCCAGGTAGCGCACGTAATTGCCAGTGGAAAACGCTTTACAACGGACACAAACACAGACAATGCCGCCGTCCGAACACGCTAAACCCAGACAATTATGCTCCAGCTGCTGGAGGACGTCATACTGGAGCTTATGCTTCTTTGAGCAACTCGAATTATTCCTCGGAAAAACCCCGCGGCACACCGCGAGGCAATGATTACACTGCCAGAAGGTTCCCACCTTCTTCCAGAGATGAGGCACTATGATTGGCACTGGCTTCGGTTCGACGGGCGCACGAGTGGCCAAAGACAAGTCGAGCGGAGGCCAGAGAGGCAAAATACGGGCAGCCAAAACAAAAACCTTGCGAACGACCGACAAACATTTCTCAAGCCAATCTAGCTGCTCAGGGCTCGGCTTCTCGTGAGCTAGGGCCCCAAGCTTAGCATAGTGGTCGGCAAGGTCATTACCAGTCTTACAGAACTTCAGATAGGCATCATGACCTACCTGCTCGTCCGTCGTGTGGCCTTTCACTTTGTGGATGGGCCCCATTTGACTGTCTGCGGTCCAAACAAACATGCCCGAGTGCACTCGCTTGTACGACAAGTGTTCACTACGGGGGAGGGCCTACAGGGCCACAACATTCTGGCAATCGCTGTAACCCACAGCTGGAGTGACCGCATTTTGGCAAGCAGCAGTGCAAGCAGCAAATTCACCAGCCTGAGCCGTTTGGGGAATGGGGTAAGGGAGGGGGGCATAGACATGACCCAGTTCCTGCCCAGAATCGGAAACCGAGACATAACGCCACCCCGTTCTCGATAATTCTCTTACGACCGAACGTATACAAGATCCATCCATGAAGATATTCCCCGAAACCGTATAGTCGTCTTTCCCAGGATCATCAAAATGCTGATATATAGGCTCGCACTTCGACGGGGGAGGGACGATGTCACCAGGGTGGGTAAACAAACCCAACGTGTACATTATCTTGTCAGCATCCGACAACGAGTCGTACTCCATCGGCCGAAACTGGAATCCATCTCCGAGGATGTCATCTCGGGCCTGGGCGACCGACTCGTGCTGGCAACACCACAACCTGTGGAACATGGTGTCCCTTGCCACTTCGCACAGCGGGCACAACGTGTCAGGCATGATGTAGCCGTGGTCCTCGGCTCGCGCCTTGGTCCAGGGCGCCTGGCAGACAAGACCTCTTATGCACCCTTTCTCGAAGGGAGTGAATTTTGAAGAACTCATGGCCGCAAAGGCCACGTCGAAACACACGCGACGATCCAGGCCCAGGGACCGCCCATACTCACGTTCCAGATTCCTCAAAACAGCAGCACGGAGGAGACGTTTCAGGAGGCAAGGCGAAACCAGGGTAAGGGAGACTTCCACCCCCAGGTCGTCGACCAGCATGCTGAAACTAGGCATCTTCCACCCAAGACGCTCCACCGAGAGCCGCAGGGCCCCCACAGGACCGCGCACACGACGCCACGGCTGAAGAGGCCCCGAGAAACCCACAGCCCAGGCACCGCGGAGCTCGGCCAAGCTGAGGCCGAACTGGTAGGCCCCCACCAGGCAAGCCCAGACCTCCTTAGACCACCTCACAATGGGCGCGACGGACACGTACCAGGTGGGGTCGGCGGCAAACAGCAAAGCTGCCGTGAGAGATCTCCCTCCAGCGGAGGGTTGCAAGAAACGACCCATGGCTCTCCGCAGGGTGAAAAGCTCATGGTCCGAGGTGCCGTGCACCTCGCAACCGTAGGTTCGGCTGGCAAGGGGCCCTGTCGTGAAGACCCGACGCGGGTGTCGACCGAGGGTTCTCTTCTGACGAGCCAAACGAGCAACCTTGGCCGAAAACAGGGTCTTACGAACTTTAAACCTTCCACCACGACGAGCGACGCGACGGGGCCTGCCAGCAGCATCGTCGATGCCGAGGTTGACAGCGGAGTCGCACGGCGCTCCGCCCACCGCGCCAAGACCTTGGCGCACGGCCTTAGCAACTGCAGAATGAGAGGCGAGCACTGCCGCCTTCTTGACAGCGATCGCGCAGCCACGATCGCCCTCGATGACAACCTGCAATTTAATGGCCCCCTCCAGGAGGTCATTAACGACCGTCGAGGCGGTCCCTTGGCAAGACAGGGTGTAATCATCGACGTATATCTTCAACGAGACCGATCTTGGCAAGCTAAGCCCATCTAAGGCGGCTATGCTGAAGACGCGGATTAAAGTGGTCGCGAAGCCGCAGCCTGCCACAAGTCCTCGCCATGCGAACTTGGGCCCGATGACCCTGCTGTTCATGGCGATGTAGCGGCAGGCGCGGTAAGCAACATCACAAACTCTCGCAATCTGCATGGGGAAACCGTGCTGACGGCAACGCTGCAACAGCAGATCCAAGTCGACCGGCTCATAAAACTTGAGAAGGTCCCAGAGCACCGAACTGGAACATAAATCGGACGAAACAGCTTTCTCACTTCGAACGCATTGCCGCCAGACAGTGTCCACGCTCGATGCAAAGGAGCCCGCGGCGAAGAAGTCCCCGCCGTTAGCCACTTCCCACCTGCGAGCATACTCACGACGAGCACGGGCCCAAAGACGATAAACTGACACGAATAATCCTATCGGTCTGTGCCCTCCGTCTGGCTTGGCAAGCATGATGAGCAACAGAACGCGCATCTGCATTGGCAAGTGCCCTGACTTCTCGAACGTGGCGATGAGGCGGGAGAGGACGACAAGGGCCTGATCCGAGAGGTGCTGGAAGTGGCTAACATGGAAACCGTCGACCGAGGTGGCCGTGTGCTTCGGGAAAGACCTAGAGACACGGCGAAGGTCAGCTGGGGTCAACTCGGGCAAGGGTTCGAGAGCCTCGAACCTGGCACCAGTCGACGGGGGAACCTGCTGGTCTTCGGCATGCCACAGACCAGAAAACTTAGCACATTCAGACTCAAGGAGGGCCTGTGGGTCCGAAACAACTTCACCTTTGACGCTGAGGGTGGTGGTGGGGGCCCAAGCTGGGGCCCCTCGAACAACCCCATGGGCGTGCCGAGCCCCAGACTCAATATTGGTCTTAAGCCAGGACACCCACTTACGATTCTCAGCATTACGATGTTCACTCTCGGCCACAGCTTGGGCCTGGGAGACCGCATCCAGGGCATACTCGGGTTCCCCATAGACGACGGGCTGACCAGGAGGGCTGTGGGTGACGACATCCCTGCAACGCTGAAGCAGCGCGGCCGCGTGGCCGCTCCACTCTCCCAGCCTGACAGGGGGATTGAAAAGCTCAGCAGCCGTGGCACAAAGATGGCTGCTGCGTGCCGAGCTGTGCTCGGCGCGTCCTGACACTGTCGTTTCGATTAAACTGCTACGAGCAAAACGCGGGGAGGAGGGGGGCTCGGGCGCAGCCGTCGACGCTCCTAAGGCGTACAGCTGCAACCAAAGCCGAAAGCGATTGCTGAGCCAGCGGAGCTGCGAGGCCAACTGCGACGTCGACGAAACACCTTCCATCGAGGCCGTACCCGACTGCAGCGCGCTGACCCAGTGCAGCTCCGCTTGGCGACCACGACTGCCGTGGTGCGAGAGACGGCACTGAAATGCCCCTTCGAGCTCCTTTTCAGCCGTGTTGGCCCAATGTTTGTAGATGGTGTCCAGATGATACTGGGTCACATCAGCCTCCCCACTCTCAGCCACCACCAGGGCTCGCGAGGCCAGCCGATCCACAACTCCCCACTCGGAAGGGGGCTCGGGGCACGGCCCCGCGGGCCTGCTGGTGGGCAAGGGTGGGGGACGTCGAAAGGTCAAAGCTTTGAGAGACGCGAGGGAGGGGTGGAAGGTGAGGGAGACAGGGTCATGCGTCGCTAACTCCGAATCACTCACTACCTTCACGCCCTTGATCGCCTGCGCAAGGCGGGAGCAACAGAGGGAGAAATCGAACATCTTCACGCCCCCAGTGCTACGACAGATGCCTAAAGCTCCAGGGGGGTACACAATGTTAGCTCCCATCCTTCTGTGAATAGACGAGCCTGCCAGCACGGCGGGCTCCACGTTGAAGTCAGCTCCGGCCACGAACGGCACAGTCATGCTCTTTGCTCGCGCCGCCACTCCAGCAAGAATATCCTGATTGAAATCACTAAGTCCAACACAATCCTGCAGGTAGACACTAACAATGTAGAAAGAGGCCTGACCTGGGAGGTGGACGAGAGCTCCGAGGGCCCTGTGGGGCCGAATCGTAGGACCAAAATCGGGGTGGCGCAACCCAAGGAAGGACCTGACCAGGACCCCGACCCCAGCCGAGGGGCCTCCCCCAGGCCCCAGGGTTCCAGGTTCGAAGCTGGCTTTCCACCCGTTTCGCACACACCAGGCCGAAGCCTTCCTGATGTCCTCAGCGCTAATGAGCTTGTGCTCCTGGGCGAGCACGATGTGGGCCGAGGTAATACCCAAAAACTGTTTGAGCGAGCTCCAAGCAGTGCCGTTAGCCGTCACTATCTCCAGTTCGATAGACTCCTGAGCAGCAGCAGAATCTCCTTGGTCCCAAGGGCGATGCATACACGAGTTTCGCGGGGCATCCAAAACTGGGCAGGAGGTAGGGAGTCTAGGGTCGGAGAAGGGTGATGGCACGGCACAGGTCTGGCTAGGAACGAGCCGCGCCCTTAGCTGGGGGGCCCGCTGGTGGCGGCGCCTTCCCGTCTGGGACAGCGGGGGGCGCCTTGGACGGCGCCCTGCTGATCGCCTCACGAGCCTGGGCACGGACAGAGGCGCCAGGCTTAGAAGGCGGGGCACCAGGGGCGACAGGCGGCGCTGGGGTGGCCTTGCTTCCAGCAGCAGAGGCCGACGCTCCCGATGCCTCAGAGGCGGCGGCGGCCGCAGCACCTCCTGCAGGTACACCCGCAGCAGCAGGTTCGGCATCCGTCTTCCGCTTCTTCTCGAGCCGCTTGGCCTGCTCCTGGTGGTTCTTCTTGAGCTCGACGCACTTCGACTGAGCCTCCCCGAACAGGGCCGCCGTGAGACTCTTGGTGCTCTCCGACAGCTGCTCCTTCCGAGACTGGGCTTCTCGCAGATCTTCTGGAGTGACGTCCTGAAACTCCGCCAAACCGAACATGTCGCCATCGTCCAGCACGAGCGAGGACACCTTGCCATCCAGGATGTCCTGTAGGCGCAACACTGGGGCGGCTGGGCCCTCCTGTGGCTGCGACGGATGGACCGTGACCGGCAGGTGCAACTCTGAGATGGCCGACTTGTATTCCTCATCGTAGCGTTCCAGCTCCTGCAGCGTGGCCTCCAGGTCTGCGCGCTGCTGAGCCAGCTTCCGCTCGAGGCCGTGGACGTGGTCCAGGTCGCGATCCAGCTTCTTCTCGAGCCTCTGGATCTCCTTGAAAGCCGCATCTGCCCGTTGCTGCGGGGGCAGAGGGGCTTGCTCCAACTGGGCCACCTTCTCTTGCGCCAAGGAGAGCAGGGAAGCGTCCCCCACCTTGGCGCTGAGCTCCACCAGCTGCTGCAACTCCGTCTTGGTCGCAGTCGGGACGGTGGCAGGCCGCACGGGTGGAGTCTTTCCCGACACTGCGTCTGCTGCAGCACGACGGACTTCAGCAGCAGCCGCTCCACGGGGAACTCCTCCTCCTCTGGCCTGCCCGTCTCCTGGCACGGGCTCAGTCCACTTCTTGCCGCAGTGCTTGCACCACAAGTAGTGACCCATGTTCTTGCGGCAGCCGCAGTGCCCGCAAGTCCACTTCTTGGTTGCGTCGTAGCCGCTACGAGGCTTGCCACCAAAAGCCATCGCAGCGCCGCCGTGAGGGAAAGGGGTGTCCGAGCCACTCTGGCCCGCGAACACCCAGCCGTTCTGAAGATCGGTGATCGCATGCACAAAAATGGATTGTGCCAGAACGGCTATGATGATGATGATGAGGAGGAGGAGGAGGACGAAGAGGAGTATGACAATGAGGCGGAGGTGGGCGAGGAGGATCAGCAGGGGGGGGGCGAACACGAGGAGGACGATGATGCTGATGCCGATGGAGATGGTGATAATGATGATGCTGCTGATGATGATGATGATGATGATGATGGTGATGGTGATGGTGATGTTGATGATGACGACGATGACGATGACGATGACGATGAGTAAAATTATGATGATGATGCTGACGATGAGACTGAATATGACGATGGCGAAGACGATGACGATGACGATGACGATGATGATGGTGATGATGATGATGCTGGTGATGATGATGATGATGATGATGATGATGATGATGATGATGATGATGATGATGATGATGATGATGATGATGATGATGCTGATGATGATGATGATGATGATGATGATGGTGATGATGATGATGATGATGATGATGATGACGATGATGATGAATATGGTGGTGGTGGTGGTGGTGCTGATGATGATGCTGATGGGCAGAGCATAACAAAGGAATACGGGATGTTCTGGCATAGTTTGCCCTTTTGTGCGGGCTGCCCGTCGAGGAGGTGGACTCGTGCAGGGACCGGCTGCTCGAGCTGCAGCACCAAAGGGACCTGTACGAAGAGAACATCAAAACGGCAGCGCATCGCATGACTCAAGAACACCAATCTGTCGTCGCGCCATTCGTTCCGACGCGCGGCCTTCGTCTTGGGGAGGGCACCTCGGCCACCAGGGCAAACTCCGCCTCGGATATAGAATTTGCCGCGGGTTTGCCATGGTGCCGGCGCCGTTTACTTGGGCGCAGGGGGCAGGGGTTGCCGTGGGTTTGCCGTGGTGTCGACGTCGTACATTTAGGCGCGTCAACAACGAACGGCGCGGCGACATATCTTTCGCTTCCTTCCTCCCCAGGCCCCATAGCCTCGAAAGCATGGAGTCTGAGTTTTTTCCATTTTCGACATCGGGAAGCCTGTTCTTGGCGCTAATTCAACCGAGTGCGCCTCCAGTGCGCTTCGTCATTGGGCGGGGTCATCAGCGATAGACGACTTCAGAGGGCCCTCGACGGCCCACTACGGCCCTTATTCTCCTCCTTATCCTCCTCCTTATCCTCCTCCAGGGTTGACAACAACGATTCAGAGCGAAACGCCAACTGCCGGGAGCGGATCGAGAAGCCTCGGGCCCCGAGGCCCGAGACGTCGAGCCTTTGGACGTCTGGGCCCTTCCATCTGGTCCTGCGGATTTGGCCCAGGGCCTAGGGCCTGGGGCGCCGAAAGGCCCGTGTCGCATCTCTGCATACGTGTGTACACCTGCGGGGGCCCCCCCCCGTTGCGCCGATCTTGGCACAGTAGTGGTATCTTATATATACCCGGGCGACTCAGGATGAAGGTCCGGTCGCGGGGAAAGGGCCAAGAGTCCTGGGGAAGGTTTTTCGCCATCTTCGGCGTCCCAGGAGAACTCGCGAGGCCCTGGGCGGTCGAACGGCGACTCGGGATGAAGAGCCAGTTCAAAAGAGCCCCTGCTGTGCTCAGGATCTGAAGACCAGCTCGGCGAATGGCAAGGGTAAGGGCTGCCCACAGGAGGAGGAGGAGGAGGAGGAGGAGGAGGAGGAGGAGGAGGAGGAGGAGGAGGAGGAGAGAGGAAGAGGAAGGAGGAGGATGAGGAAGGGAGGAGGAAGAGGAGGAGGAGGAGGAGGAGGCGGAGGAGGAGGAGGAGGAGGAGGAGGAGGAGGAGGAGGAGGAGAGGAGGAGGAGGAGGAGGAGAGGAGGAGGAGGGGGAGGAGGAGGGAGAGGAAGGATTGGGGGAGAGGGGGAGAGGGGGAGAGGGGGAGAGGGGGAGATGAGGAGGAGGAGGAGGAGGAGGAGGAGGAGGGGAGGAGGAGGAGGAGGAGGAGGAGGAGGAGGATATTGCCGCACAGGAGACGGGAACCTGCCACAGTCCAAGCAGGGCGGTGCCACTCGGAACTAGGAGAGCAACTCGGAGTCCGTTTGTGTGCGAGCTCCTCGCGTTCGGTAGCAATTCATGGGAGCCTGATGTACCCACTGAATTCCGTCTTTAGCGCCGACTAGCGTCGCTTAGAATTTGGGAGTCGATGAGATAGCGTCGATGTAGCGTCGGTTAGCGTCGATTGACGTCGATTTAGCGTCGATTAGCGTCGATTCGCAGGAGTCGGCACGTTGGTATGGGGGGGTCCCATGAGTTGCCACCGAACTCGCATCTTCGTCACTTTGACTCCTCCTGCCCCTCCGCAAGTACACGATGTGACGATATGAACACTACTCTCCTCTCTCCACCGAATATGTCCTGAGAGTTTCCACCCCCCCTTCGCGTACTGTCGTTTGTTGCCAGCTGCGCGGCCGAGCTGTTCTTTCGTGCTTTCTCCGTTCGATCCATCCGCGTCCTTTTCTTGGCGCTCGATTTGCGCGAACTGCGGTTTCATCATGGGATTGTGTTTACCATCCGATTGTTTAGAGTTTTTCGAGACCTGTTCTCGCTGCAGCGAGGGCCTTACTTTCGGCTCGGCGCTGTGATCCGTATGTTCTGAATGACACTCTCGCCACAGCGTGGGCCGTTTTTCTGGATCCCAGAGGCTTTTCGCAGGCACCACAGGACACACGGGTCCCACAGGACCCGCAGAGGCGCAGGTCCCACAGGTCCGACCGTTCGGACAGGTCCACAGGTCCCATAATTTCCCGCAGGTGCCGCAGGCCTCGCATGCCCCACAGGCCCAGCAGGTCCGACAGGTCCCGCAGGTCCCACGGGTCCCGCGGGATCTGCCGGTGCCACGGGTCCAACACAGGCCTCGCAGGTCTCACAGGTCCCGCGGTTCCCACGGGTGCAGCAGGTTCCACGGGTCCCACAGGTGTCGCAGGGCTCACAGCCCCACAGGCCACAAAGGTCCCCCAGGTCCCGCAAGTTTCCTTTTTCCGACGGCACATGGCACGATTGGGACTGTTGTGGAGTTCCAGGTCGGCTATGACACGCGCCCGCGGATAATGACACATCGGCGCGATGGGACGGGATGGGAGGGAGGGGTCGGATGTCAGATTTGGCGCGAGCGCACCTACAACCCCCCTCGAAATCAAACGCAAGTTTTTCCCGCGGCGCCCCAGGACCCCAAACTTTCGATGTTCGCGCCGAAACTGGCGACTGCAAACACACAACAGTGACCTCGCGGGCCGCGTTCCGCGCGTCGATCAGCATCAAAAACTTGCGTCTGATTTCGAGGGGGGGTGTAGCTTGCCTTTTCCCCCTCTCCTCCCCCGCCCCCCGTCCCCGCCCCCCCCCCCACCATCCATTTCCCGTGTGCCTTGCGCATAACACCTCCTCGTCGCTTGCCTTCTCCCCCTCTCCTCCCCCGCCCCCCGTCCCCGCCCCCCCCCACCATCCATGTCCCGTGTGCCTTGCGCATAGCGCCTCCTCGTCGCACCACCAGTCTCCGGCAGGGCGGGCCAGGCGTTCCGCCTGTGCAGTCGACCCGCGTGGTAACCTGGCACCGCTCGGACGTGTGCAGTGTTTCTCGGCGAGAACCACTGAGGACGATCCTGGACCATCGAGCCAAAAAAACACGCACGGAACCGAAACATGCACAGGAAATGGACGTCCGAGCGATGGCGAGGCAACCGCGGGCAACCTTCCCAAGGCTACCCTTGCATCCTTGCCCCTTCGGCCCACCCTTCACGACGTTCGCTGGCCAACCTCGTTCGAAAAACGTTAACATGGACCTGCAAGGCCCTTACACCCTTACCGACCATTCTTATGATATGGATTGACTGTATTTCAAGTCGGTCCCCCCAGGGGTAAGGCTCCCAGAACCCTTACATGGAATCGTTTCGGATCTCGGCTGCACGAGGAGCCGCAGGAGTTGTCTTGAGCGATCTGGATCCCCAGCAATGCAAACTCAAATGCTGGAGGCGCTGCGTTCCAAGACAGGCGCTCGTCGTGTGTTCTCGCAGTCAAATTGCACAATACCGTTGTTTGGATCCGAGGGGCGACCTTTGGGTCTCAGGGTCGAAGAATTGCGGCTGGGAGAGGGGCATCGACCAAGGTGGGCAAGGCTCTCCAGATTGGAGCCAGCTTGCTGCCTGGGCTTGCCCGCTGCTCCCATCGGCTCCGTCGGGAGGTTTACTCGCGGTGCGACACGATCAAGGCGACCATGAAGAAGGAGACTGACCTGGAGGACCCCGATGCATCTTCCGCTCAAAGTTTGAAAACTGCAGATCGGTGGGCCGATCCTGGCGTTCGCGGACAGACGGACCGACCGTCCGAGCAGATCGCCCGGACCCCCGCTCGTGCGGCGGATCCGGCTGCCGAGGACCTCAGGAAGGGCATGGAGAAGTCGACCAAGGGCAAGATCCACGAGAACTCGCCGTTTTGGAGGACGCGCCCCCGGCACCAGATCGGGGGCGGAAAAGAGGGGGGTGATGATCTTAGGCTTACGCCACACCGCCGACCCCTTGTTTATGCCAATCTGGGGGTAGTAGAAGCTGCGAAGGGGTGAAAAGGCGAGTGATATTTGTTTGGTGTCTGTTCGCCGCCACCGCCAGAGGGTCTCGGGCAGTTCCGCGGGGGGGTCCGATCCCAGGAACGGTGCACTCGTGAAGACAAGTACTCCAGATTTCGCAATAAAGGGAGGGGCGTCTCATTTCGGGGGGGGTCTCTTCCAGGCCAGGCTATCTTGGAGGGCCTGGGGGCTCTGGGGACGATGTTTCGGAGGGTTCTCCCACGGGGGAGGTCTGAAATGGCTTGTCTTGGAGGGTCCAGACCCCCTCCCTTTGACCTTGGCGCCTTTTGGGGCGGAAGGCTAGAATTTTAGGTTCGTGGTCCCCGTCTGGAGCCTTTCTTGGGCCCCTCTGTGGGCCCTCTTGGACTGTCTGAAGGCCCTCTTGAGCCGTTTTGAGGCGCTCTTGGGCCGTGTTGGGGCCCACTTGGGAGCCTCTCGGGTCGTCTTGATGCCGTCTTGGGGGCTTCTTTCGCCGTCTTGGAGCGTCGGAAGCCCGAAAAAACGCGAAGGCCAAAAACGTTGAAAAAACCAATGGAAATCGACGATTTTGGCCTCTTGGGGCCATCTTGGGAGGCGTCTTGGAAGCTTCTTGGGGCGTCTTGGAGGCATCTGGGGCCATCTGGAGGCCATCTTGACCGTCTTCGAGTGTTTTTTCGGCGACTCGGGGCCCTCTTGGACCGTCTGCAGAGCTTCTTGGGAGCCTCTTCGCTCGTTTGCGGCCCCCCCAGCAGACTCTCTGGAGCGGATGACCCCCCCCGGACCGCGCCGGCGGATCCCGGGGAATCCGGCCGGACCCCCCCCCCCCCCCTCCAAAACGACCGGACCAGGCTCCGGGGGGAGGGGTTTGGGGAGGGGGGAAGCATCTCACACGCCGATGACCCCAAGGGGTCGGCGGACTAGGGGGGGGGTGGATATCATGGCGTGGGCCATGATATTTCCCCAGATTTCATGGCGCCTCTTCTTGTTTCATTACGTCCCTGGCCCCCCCGCTGGGCCGCGCACATGCCGCCGGTCATGATTTGCACCCCCCCCTCTTGGACACCCCCCTCTTTGCCGCTCCCGAACCAGAGGCGGGGAGAACCTTTCTCTCGCGCGCCGCCGGCGTGCGCGCACTCCGCAGAGCAAGACGCGGCGTGCTCCATCCCAGGGGCTGGGCGCTCGTTCGCCGACCCCGAGGGGAGAGAGAGAGAGCTGGCGAGCTCGTTTCCTTCCGTCTCCTTGTCGAGCACGGCTCTAAACCTCCGTGAGTCACCACCCACCAAACCACCCCAACCCAACCCGAAGGTCTCGATTTGCCCCCGATTTCCAGTGGGGGGGATCGGGGAACATCGAGAAAACACGTATGGAACCCGTACCCCCCCCAACCCGAAATTCGGGTCTTCGGGTTGGGTTGGGGTGGTCTGGTGGGTAGTCAGTGAGGGATGGGCACGGGGAGAGGGGGAACAGCCAGACGTCCCGCGCGCCTCGTCCCCCCTTGGCAAGCGGGGGTCGGCGGACATACTGTCCAGTAGCACTGCCGCTGGAGAGAGCTTTCTGGTTCCTTCCCGGGCGATAACAGGCATTCCCGGCGGGGGGAGAGGGGGGGGGGGGCCGGTGACGTCACGTTTCGCGCTGGCGCCGTCTGTGTATGACTAGGAACAGCTGAAGACAACTCCGAGGTCAGCACGAATCGTGACGTTCCCTGGGGGGGGTGGGGGCGGCCGGGGCCCGTAACGGCCGCTATCGCCCAACAAAAAGAAAGAGATAACGTTATCTTGTGGGTGCATGCTGGGGGTTGGAGGGGGGGGAGGGGGGGTGGGCTGGTGGGTGGATAGCTGGAGGACTGGTCCACGACAGGCCTGTTGTGAACTTTGATTTTGGCCCACTTCCTAGGGGAAGGCTTAAAGAAGTTGGAGAGATCTGGACGCATGGTAGATTCGATGCGGGCGGGGCGTCTTGTTTCGCAAAGAGAAGAGCTAAGAAAAACAGGGGAGCCAGAACTAGACGCAGTACGGCTCGGCAACGGATTCTACATTAAGTCGTCATGACGCGGCACACGCTTGCACAGAGCGTTTGAACACTTTTTGAGCGTTTTGTCCCCACATCCTAAGTGGGGTTCTTGTTTTCTGTGGACAACCCCGCGCCAGAACAATGTCACACCGACGTCGTCATCGCCATCATCATCACCATCATCATCGTCATCATCGTCATCATCATCATCATCATCATCATCATCATCGTCATCACCACCATCATCATCATCGTCGTCGCCATCATCACAATCATCATCACCATCAGCATTGTCGTCATCGTCGTCGTCGTTATCATCATCATCATCATCATCATCATCATCATCATCATCATCATCATCATCATCATCATCATCATCACCATCGTCGTCGTCATCGTCATCGTCGTCGAGGGAGTCTCGAGCGGGAGACACATCCCTATGGGATCTCCACCTCATGTTGGTAATCCGAAGTGGCGATCGGAATATCCTGTAAAACAAAGGTTTGGTGGCACCTGGGAGCTTGAATACCGAGGAAGTCTCGAGCGGAAGCCTCGTCCCTGAGCAAATTACGACCATGTCTCTGGCGCTCGCTCGTTGTGAGTGGATCGCCAGGAAGTCTCGAGCGGGAGCCCCTCCTTATGGGGTCCCCACCTTATGTTGGTAACCCGAGGCTGCAATGAGAGTGCCATGCGCAAACTCAGGTTTGGTGACACCTGGGAGCCTGAACCCAGAGGAACTCTAGAGCGGGAGTAAGCAACTTGGGATAATGTCTCGGGCGCTCATTCGTTTGTTCGTGTATAGCGAGGAAGTCTCGAGCGGGAGCCTCTCCTGATGGGGTCGCCACCTCATGTTGGTAATCCGAGGCGGCCATCGGGATACCTTCTACAAACACAGGTTTTGGTGTTACCTGGGAGCCTGAATCCTGGGAACGTCTCGAGCGGGAGCCTCGGTCCTGAGCACACTGAGGGGATGACTCGGGCGCTCGCCTGTAAGGAAATCGCAAGGAAGTCTTCGCCTACAAAGGGAATCGCCTATGAGAGACCCCTCCCTATGTCCCCCCCCCCGCTTCATGTTAGTAATCTCAAGTCGGGCACGTCCCTCTACAGGAGGAATATTCACAAATAGTAAAAATAGCCAGGGGGCGACTTTTGTGGCTATGTTTGGCCATTCCAGGGTATTTGTCTGACAATGTTTTATATATCGTCCAGAATCCGCCTGTAGGGGTACATGCCCGACCTAATACTAATCCGAGGGGGTCATCGGAATATGCTGTACAGTCAAAGGTTTGGTGACACCTGGGAGACTGAATCTTGAAGAATACTAGAGCGGGAGTCTCGCTCGTCTGTCGAGCGCCCTTCGTAGTCCGAGGCGGCCATCCTCTATCAAATCTGTAGGCGTCGGCAATGGCCAGCCGATGCCAGACAGGAGGAGAGCCTCCGCAGTCACAAGGATGACGATCAGGACTACTTCCAGATCAGTTTGGATATTCCCATGTTGGGCCCTACCGTCGGCGTAATTTCATGAGCAGGGTTCTTCGACGGTGGTCTGAGCGAACATAATCGGCCCACTAACTCTATGGTTAATGTGTTGATGCCCCACTTCTTGATACATTGCGTACTAGCCAGTTGACTCGGCACGGCTCAAGCCGACCTCACACGCGTAGCATCTCACGTGTTTGATCTCTTTGAGGCGGTCTGGATATCAAAGGCCAAATCAGCTACGCCACGAGATCGGCCATACGAGTGGGTTAGACGCCAGCCGGAGGACGAAGTTCAACATCAAGACGCAGAACGGGCGCTCGGGCCAAAGCTGAGATGTAGAGCCAGACGTTCATTAGAAGCAGGAAGGGGTGGTACGGAAGACGGTTCGGTAGCAGTGGAAAGCACGGGCTTCTTGTCTTCTTCAACAGCGTGCGTCGTGGTCAGGCCTCCCCAGCCATTGTCAGCTAAATCTCGGACGGATATCGAAACACCTCCTTGGCAGGACCGCTGTGTTAGGAGATCCGTTCGACTCCGTTCGACTATTTTCAAACGTCGGGGGAAATGCGTTTTAAAGGTCGCACGTGTGTACCCACACATCTATACGCCACACATCTACACATATAGGGAGAGAGAGAGAGAGAGAAAGAGAGAGAGAGAGAGAGAGAGAGAGAAAGAGAGAGGGAGAAAGGGAGAGAGAGAGAGAGAGAGAGAGAAAAAGAGAGAGAGAGAGAGAGAGAGAGAAATTGGGGAGGGGCAGAGAGAGGTGAGACATAGAAGTGTATACATTGGTTCCTTGGTTCGGTACGTTATGGCGTGCGGTCGCTTGTGAGTTTCGAGGTCAGAGCTCCCTGGGCCTGTCAGAAGGCCTCGTGGGGCCTTTTAGTTGCCGTTTGGGCCCCTTTCGGGTCTTTTTTGGGCCTCCTGGAGCCTCTTGGAGCCTCTGGAGGGCCTGGCGGTGGTCTCGGGGGCCCCCTTGGGACAGAGGACTCGGAACTTCACTGCGAGTTCCCCCTCTTGGACACCCCAGGGGGTCCTCTGGGGGCCCTCTTGGGCCGTCTGGGGCGCTTCTTGGGCCGTCTTGAATCCCTCTTGGAGCGTCTCGGGGCCCTCGTGGGGGCCTCTTCGGCCGTCTTGGGGTGAGCTTGGACGCCTCTTGGACCGTATTTGACGCCGTGATGGCCAGCCGAAGAGTCGCAAAGACGGAAAATGCATGCTCCCTCAGGGAATGGCGACTCTTGCCTCTTGGAGCTCTGTTGGGAGGGCTCTTGGAGGCCTCTTGGGCCGTCTGGATGTCATCTGGAGCGTCTTGGATCGATCGCTCGGCGACTCGGGGCCTTCTTGGACCGTCTGAAAGGCCTCTTGGAGCCCTCTTGGCCCATCTTGGGGCCCTCTCGGGGCACTCTGGGGCCGTCTAGGGCCTTCCTGGGGCGCTCCGGAATCAGCCTCCCCCGCCGGGCCGGAAGTCAAGGCGGATCAATGATCCATGTATACAGATGATTTGTAAGCTATGAAGAGAGAGAGAGAGAGAGAGAGAGAGAGACAGAGAGAGAGTGAAAAAGAGAAAGAGAGAGAGAGAGAGAGAGAGAAACAGAGAAAGAGAGCGAGAAAGAGAGAGAGAGAGAGAGAAACTACGATACTGATTGCGGTCTGCTTGTATACACACAGGCGGGTATGCAGAGAGAAGGATGTATAGAGAAGGAGAAGATGGGCATGGTCAGCACGGCCATCTAGTCTTTGCGTGGGATTCGCATCTTTGTCGACTTGTTTCTTTGTACTGACTGCTCGATTATGAGGATGATGTTGGCGATGATGATGATGAGGATCGTGATAACATGATGGTGGTGCTGCTGACGATGATGATGCTGATGATGATGTTGATGATGCTGCTGCAGATGCTGATGATGGCGATGATGACGTTGTTGATGATAATAGTTGCGATGATGCTGCTGCTG
Organism: Prorocentrum cordatum; assembly: GCA_963575745.1. Classification (NCBI taxonomy): domain Eukaryota; class Dinophyceae; order Prorocentrales; family Prorocentraceae; genus Prorocentrum; species Prorocentrum cordatum. The sequence continues at coordinate 129,619 of CAUYUJ010017034.1, read as the reverse complement.
ATGCTGATGATGATGACGATGATGATTCTGATTATGATGATGACAATGATGATGATGACGATGATGACGATGACGATGGTGACGATGATGATGACGATGATGATGACGACGATGCTGATGATGATGATGATGATGATGACGATGCTGATGTCGACGATGATGATGATGATGGTGATGAAGATGATGATGATGATGATGATGATGATGATGATGATGATGATGATGATGATGATGATGATGATGATGAGGTCGACGATGATTATGATGATGCTGCTGCTGATGCTGATGATGATGACGATGATGATGATGAAGATGCTGATGATGATGATGATGATGATGATGATGATGATGATGATGATGATGATGATGATGATGATGATGATGATGATGATGATGATGATGATGATGATGATGATGATGATGATGATGATGATGATGATGATGATGATGATGATGATGATGATGATGATGATGATGATGATGATGATGATGATGATGATGATGATGATGATGATGATGATGATGATGATGATGATGATGATGATGATGATGATGATGATGAATAATGATGATGAGGAGGATGATGATGATGATGATGATGACGATGATGATGATGATGATGATGATTGTGGGGACCAGGGTCACCCCAAAATGTACCGCCGATGCCTCAACACACCCTCTGGTCCCAATTTTCCTCCGCACGAGGCCCTTTGCTGCGCGAAACGCCCCCTTGACACACGGAGCACCTCGGATTGGGCCCGCCATTTGGGCGGGAGTTCCGCTTCGAAACCATTTGGAAAGGAGAGGCCTTCCATCCGTGCAACTCTATCCGGCGATCGCAAACATGGATTAAATTTCCGCCGCCGAGCGAGGCGGCACTGGCCGCATTTTGGGGAGGGCACCTCCCCCGATCCATGGATTTGGCGACCGCCCGCCAAATTCATTGATCGCTAATCCATGTTTGCGCGCCCCCGACTCTTAGTGTTTCTGGTACAGTCAAGCCCGCATAGGATGGATGGGCAACCTTCCCAAGGGTGCCCTTGCATCCTTGCCTCTTCGGCCCATCATTGGCCACTGTCGTTGGCCAGTCTTCTTGGAAAAAAAGCTAACATGGTCCTCAAGGCCAAAGGGACCTAAGCGCGCATCCTTACGATTCGGGTCGACTGTAGCTCATGTCGAGAGCGCCATCTTGAACAGGAATCGCCGTCTGCTTGTTTTGGCGCCTGTGCGCGGCGCAAAGGCGAGAGCCCCATATAAAAAACGATTCGCCATCCATCCGTGTTGTTGCCTGTCCTCAACGAAGAGGGTGCGCGCGGCGCCAACGCCACAAGCCCATTCTCAAAATCTTCCGCCACAAGTCCGTGTACCTGGTGGACTTTGTGAGGCGAACGTGCGCGGCGAGTAGGCCAGAGCCTCATGCCGAATACGACTCGCCCCTTTCCGCGCAACCGTGGGGCACTTCGGGCACCAATGTGGTCAACCGTGAGTAGGTCTCCGGGCGAAGCGCCCAGCCTGGCCTCACGACACGTCTGGGTGTGGTGGTGCGACAAGCACCACCACCATCACGAGTTGCTTACAAGGGAGAGGGGTGGAAGCAGAGGTTGGGGAGGAGGAGGAGGAGGTAGGAGGAGGAGGAGGGATGAGGAGGAGGAGGAGGAGGCCGAGGAGAAGGAGGAGGAAAGAGGAGGTGGACGGGGCGTAGGAGCAGAAGCAGGAGGCGGACCGAGATGGATTCTTTCTCAATCCTCGGCCCCCAGATGTTTCGACCCCTTCCCCATGCTACGCGTTTCGTGTCGGAATGATGTTTGATGGGCCCGGAGCTCGAAAATGGCTTGTGGATGCGGAACTCATGAGACATGTTGGGGTTGAACAACAGCAGTCCACCAGAGGTCCTCGGTCTGGGGAGGATGATTGGCGTGGAATGGACTGGACCTATCGCGAGGCGAAGTGTTATCAGTTAACAGCCGACCAGGCATTTGTCTGGGCATTTTTGTGTAGGCTAAAAACCTTACGATCCCCATGAAGACAGATTTACCCGTTTGGTGTCGGGAAGGCTAAACGAGGCTGGGCCAACGTAGCCTGAGTTGAACACTCCCATAGAGCCCACCCGAACTGCAGAACCACATCTTCACGGTCGGGAACTTCTGGTCAGCGTGTCGCGCCGGCGGTTCGTTCCCATCACGCTTCGGTGCGACGCGCTGTCCACTTTTCAGCCCCTCAGCGTCAACGTCCGAGTTTTTGTTTGAGTGGAGCGGAGCGACACGCGATCTGCTCGCAGGGCATAGCGTGTCGCCGGGGCCGCCGCTGCGACTCGCTATCCAATGACCTGACCGCCATAGAACCCACGCGAGCTGCAGAGCCACAGCTTTCCTAACGAAGTATCCATCGTGGGTGGGGTGGGTCTGCCCGCTGCTTGCTATGGACACCTTGACCCCTCGGCCCTCGCGAGCCCGCGGGGGTCGAAGCTGCGAGAGGCCGGCCGGCGCAGATCTGCGGCGGATCCGGCGGCACCGCCGCGCCAAGGGGACGCGGCCACTGTTTCGGGCCGCCTCCCCCCCCTGCGCGGCTGCCCAGCCCGCGGCGCCTTTTTTCTAGTCGCCGCGATCAGAGCCCCAGAGGTTGGCACCAGCACCAATATCGGCGGTGTGCCTCCACCGAGGGGAGATGATCCCGATCTCTGTGATGGTGGTAGTACCCAAATTTCCGAGGTGGCCGACAGATTGCCACCACCACCACCAGCCAAATCTAGGATCATCTTCCCCCATCGGAGGCACTCCCCAGTGTTGGTGTTGGTGCCATTTGCAAGCCTCCAACACGAGGAAGAGGGATCCCGAGGTTGGGATGCAACTCCTGGGAGGTTCGATTCAGCATCGGCGCTGGTAATACCCGTGGTCGGAGCCAGGCCCAATCCAGAATAGTCCCGCCCAGTTCCGCTTGATCCTGTTGAATCAGGCGCAATCGGGATTAATTATGTTTTTCCTCCAGGCTGATCCGCCTTAGTGGCCCCTTGATCGGGCTTAATAGTTTTCAGCGTTCTCACGAAGATTTCCCAGGAAAGAAGGCTTCTTCACCGAGGTTCGAAGACTGTTGGAGAAGGCATTCCTGACCAGAACGCATTCCAGGCGAGGTCTGGGGGCCGATTTTTCAGGGTCGCCGTTGGAAGCCATTGTTCTTGAGCGGACGAGGACTCCGGTCTTTTGCCTCCCTTGGGCCCCTTTCCCCGGCCGCCAGCAGAACTGGCATTGCGGATGGAGGTCGCCACCGGGGGAAGGCACAGCGATTCGGGACCTCTTTCCCTCAGGACCCCTCTCCCTCGTGGCGTCTGTCAGCGCTTCCACCATGCAGCAGCGGTGGCGGCGCTCGCGTAGCCATGGCCATCGCACCGCACGTGTGTAGCAGTTGTGTAGGCCACCGCTGCGCTTCCTTTTTAGTCTGTTCTCTCTCGCGCCGGCCGTGGGGGCAGGCGTTCGCAAGGCCTTTCTCCTCCCCCCAGTCTACACCAGCTCCCCTCCTTCCGAGGAGATATGAAATTTGGCGTGAGGAGGAGGCGACAGGAGGAGAGGGAGAAGGAGGATTCTGATGATGAGGAAAAGCAGCATAAAAAGGATGATGATGATGATGATGATGATGATGATGATGATGATGATGATGATGATGATGATGATGATGATGATGATGATGATGATGATGATGATGATGATGATGATGATGATGAGATGATGATGATGATGATGATGATGATGATGATGATGATGATGATGAGGAGGAGGAGGAGGAGGAGGAGGAGGAGGGAGGAGGTGGAGGAGGAGGAGGAGGAGATGATGAGAGAGGAGAGAGGAGAGAGGAGAGAGGAGAGATGCAAGCTAGGTGCGCTCGCGCCGCATCTGTTCCCACTCCTCTCTCCCGTCCCTTCCACTTGCGCTAATGCTCTCTCCATCCGCCAACGGGTGTCACAGCGGACTTGGGACACCCCATCCTGTCAAGCGCAATCGCGCTAGGGGAGCGGAGTACGTTGGAGGAGAGCAGGTGGCGGATGAGCAGGGGGACGAGCAGGAGGAAACACGAGAGAAGGATGAGAGACGAGGAGGACGAGGAGGAGCTGCAGGACCAGGAGCAGGAGGAGCGGGAGGAGCAGGAGGACCAAGGGAAGGCATGGGGAGGGAACGCACACGGGGCGGCACCGACGAGGACGCACTGGGACCCAGACGTGTGGCTCGCGCTGGGGTGAGGGCGCGCCAGTCTGAACGAGGGGAGCAACGCGCCGATCCTAACCATGAGGCCCGCGCTGTAGCGGAGGCACTGTTGTGGAAGGACCAGAACATCGCGGATAGGAGAGCCACAAGAACAGCAGCTTGGACCAAGCCTGCGGGGGCAACGCATCGCGCAAAGGGGGAGCGTCACTCTCAGCACGTCTTGGGGAGGGAGAGTGGGCTAGCAGTCATATGTCATAGTGTGTAGTTGCAGAGACGAGAGGAGGACTAGGGGGAGGAGGAGGAGGAGGAGGAGGAGGAGGAGGAGGAGGAGGAGGAGGAGGAGGAGGAGGAGGAGGAGGAGGAGGAGGAGGAGGAGGAGTGCCTTCCTGTTGCGCTGATTTTCTCCTTCGGCCGACGGGTGCCGTGGCGGATCCGGAGGCCCCAGAGGACCCCATCGTGTTGTGCGCAATCATCAAAGGGGAAGTGTGTATGTTGGAGGGGGACCTGGCGGCTGAGCAGGACAATGCGCAGCATGACGAGGAGGAGGATGAGGAATGGGGGAGGGCGAGGAGGAGCAGCCGCAGCAGGAGGAGCAGTAGCGGCTGAGGGGGAGGAGCAAGAGGACCAGGGGAAAGCGGAGGAGGGGAAAGGAGCAGGGTCATACGACGAGGAGGTCTCGGATTCAGAGAGGTGGCCCGCGCTGGGACGAAGGCGCCATTCTGCACGACGGGGGCAGGGCGCCGATCCGAAATTTAGGCCCACGCTGCAGCGGGGACTCCGTGTCGGAACACGGAGACCGTTCGGGTAGGTAGGTGAATCACAGGACAACGGAACATGAAATCCACTGTGTGTAAAAACATGCACGGAGAAGCCGGGATACTTCCAGGACGTAGTTGGGGCAGAGAGGAGCCTAGGTGCGCTTGCGCTATATGTGACATCCTATCCCTTCCACTCACCCCTTCCTATTGTGCTGGTTGTACTATATCCGGCGACGGCTATCATACCAGACCCGGAACACCCAAGAGGACCCCATCGTTGCATGCGCGAACGGGAGATGTCTATAGTGGAGGAGGAAGAGGAGGTCGCAGATGGGCAGGATGATGGGCGGGAGGAGGAGGAGGATGAAGAAGGGAAGGGCAGGGAGGAACAGCAGCAGGAGCAGGAGCGGGATGGGGAGGAGCAGGAGGACCAGGCGAGGGCGGAGGGGGGGGAAGGAGCTGGGCGACACCGAAGAGGAAGGAATGGGAACCAGAAGTGTGGTGCGCGCCGGGATTCTAAAGTGATGCCTGCGCTGTAGCGGGAGTATCGTTTCGAACACCGAGAACGTTCTGCGGGAAAGAAAGGAAAAGAACGACAACACAATTTAATCTTATGTAAAATACAAAGCGCGGATAGGGCGGACACTTCCAGGACGCAGTCAGGGGAGAGAGGCGAGTAGTTCCCCAAACAGTGCTTGCACTTAGGGGTTCTTATATGTCTTCTACGGATCTGGGCTTGGCTGTTGGTTTGGCGGCCTCGTGCTTGCCGTCGCCGCCCCGTCGCCGCCTCGTCGCCGCCCGTCGTCTGGGCCTGGCTGTTGGTTTGGCGGCCTCGTGCTTGCCGTCGCCGCCCCGTCGCCGCCCGTCGTCTGGGCTTTGGTGTTAATTTGGCAGCCCCGCGCTCGCCGTCGCCGCCCAGTCGCCGCCTCGTCAACCCACATGGACTGCACCACATAAATTGCGCAACGTAGATTGCACCACACATATTGTTCGACATCGATTGCACAACGTGTACTGCGCAGCACAAAGAATGCATAGCATATATTGCACCACGCGTTGCACCCTAGATAATTCACCACATATATTGCACAACAAAGACTGCACAACATACATTCTCTTTTTCTAAAAAGAGAATAGACTCTACCCCCCCGGCGTTATCCGTACCCCTTTCGGGTATGTAAATCATGTATGGTTCTGACCACATGTCCATCCGAAAGGTGAATTTACACTATCCCCGGGGGTTCGGTATCGACCCCCCCCTGAGGTTCCCTTGTAAAAAACGATACGTGGGGACATCATTTGTTCTAACATAACACTTTTTCACGAATCCCTTGCAACAAATGGGACGAAGTGCGCACGCGCGCGCGCCGTCGCGCGCGCATGCCGAAATCCTCCAAAAACCTGCGGTGTCGGAAGGATTTCGCAATCGAGTTTCCCAAAAACATACAAACACACAGGGTTTCGCAACACTTATTTGCTGAAAGCTTACTCGCGAACTCTTGCGAAATCTTAAGAAATACACAAAATGCTTTTCAAAGATTTCACAAGATTCTACCAAGGTTTTTCAAGATTCTACCATACTCTGCGAAATCTTAGGTTTTTCAAGATTTTCACAAAATGCTACCAAACGGGCTTCGCGCGCGCATGTCGAAATCTGTTGAACGCCCTTGCGCGTGTGCCGTCGCGAGAATCCTCTGCAAAAAATGAGACGAAGTGCAAACGCGCGCGTCGTCGCGCGCGTATGCCGAAATCCTTCAAAACCCATCGGCTTCGGAAGAATTTCAACATCGTGTCCAAGAAACCTACACGAACACAAGTTTTCGCAACACGGATTTTCAACAAAAGCGTGCGCGCGCGCTCTTGCGTAGTCGTCGTCGTCGTCGTCGCCGTCCTCCCTCCTCCCGCGTCGTCGGCGTCGTCGCCTACGTCGTCCTCTGTCTTTCCTCGTGTTCGTCGTCGTCGTCGTCCTCTTTGGCGTCGTGGTCGTTTCGGTCGTCGTTGTCGCCGTGGTCGTCCTTCCTCCTCCTCCTCCCTCGTCGTCGTCGTCGTCCGTCGTCGGCGTCTCGTCGTCGTCCCTCCTATTTCGTCGCCGTCGTCGTCGTCGTCGTCGTCGTCGTCGTCGTTGTCGTCGTCGTCGTCGTCTTCCCTCCTCCCTCGTCGTTGTCGTCGTCGGCGTCGCCGTCCTTCTCCTTCTTCGTCGTTCGCGTCGTCGCCGTCCTCCCTCCTCACTCGTCGTTGTCGTCGTTGTCGTCGTTGTCGCCGTCGTCGTCCTCCCTCCTCCCTCGTCGTCGTCTTCGTTGGCGACGTCGTCGTCGTCTTCGTCGCCGTCGTCGGCGTCGGCGTCGTCGTCGTCTTCGTTGTCGTCGACGTCGTTCGTCGTCGTCGTCGTCGTCGCCGCCGTCGTCGTCGTCGTCGTCGTCGTCGTCGGCGTCGTTGACGTCGTCGTCGTCGGTGTCGTCGTTGTCGTCGTCGTCGGCGTCGTTATCGTCGTCGTCGTTGTCATCGTCGTCGTCGTCGGCGTCGGCGTTGTCGTCGGTGTCGTCGTCGTCGTCGTTGTCGGCGTCGTCGAAGTCGTTGGAGACGTCGTCGGTGTCGTCGTAGTCGTTGTCGGCGGCGTCGTCGTCGTCGTTGTCGCTGTCGTCATCGGCGTCGCTGTCGTTGCCAAGTGCCATTTGGTACCCACCGTCACGGTCTTAAGAGATTTTGCAAACCAAGTTGCGGGTGGGTGGGTGGGATGTTTGCGCGAGCAGTGGAGTTGACATCTTCAAGTTCGGCAAGTGAATTGCACAACATAGATTGCACCACGTCGACTGCATCACAAAGATTGCTCAACATACACTGTACAACTTATCTTGTACCGTATGGGTCCTCCTTCTAAAAGGGTATTCGGATCTCCCCCCTGCACTTAAAGACCCCCTTTGCGTATTGCAGTGTACTTCTGCATCCGCCCCATTGTCCATCCGAAATATGAATTCATATGTTCGCAGCAAAACTGGTATCCCCCTATCATCTGCAGCCAATTCTATGCGCGCGCACCCGTTTGTCGAAAATCACCGGCTGTCCAGAATCCCTTGCAACAGATACGACGAAGTGCACACGCGCGCGTCGTCGAGCGCGCACATGCTGAAGTACTTACACAACCGTAGGTGTCGTAAGGATGTTGAAATCGAGTGTCCCGAAGACATATAGAACACATGTTTTTTGCAACATCCGTTTTCAGAAAAAGCCTGCGCACACGCGTTTTTGCAGATGCTTGAGAAAACAAGAGGTTTTTTTCTCAACATTTTCATAACATGCTACCAGACGGGCCCCTCGCGCGCGCATGCCGAAACCCTTTGATTGCCTTTGCGCGCGTGCTGTCGCAATAGTCCCTTGCACAAGATGGGACGAACTGCACGCGCGCGCGCCGTCACGCGAGCATGCCGACACTCTTCAAAAACCGTGGGTGTCGTAAGGAACTCAAAATCAAGCGTCCTGAAAGCATAAAGGAAACATGGGTTTGCAACATCGTTTCTTATCTTGCGCATTCTCAATCAAACCATCGGTTTTCAACATCTTCCTTACATTCGGCCAAACAGGTCTCCCGCGCCGCATGTCGAAATGAGGGGAGGACGATCCGTGTTAAATGATGCCATGCGGGCTCACTCTCGAGCATCGGCCGCGCGCGCATGTCGAACTCCTTCCAAAGCCTTCACCACCGACGCGAGGACGCCGTCATCGTCGTCGGCGTGATCAGCATCGGCGCCGTCGCTGGCCTTGCCGTCGTCGATGGCACCGTCGTCGCCAGCATGGCTATTAAAATCATCGTGCCTACCATTGTCGACGTTGTCATGATCCCGAGCCCGCCCAAGTCGCCGACTCGCATTGAAGTGCCCGCTGGAAGTGCCACGCGGTCAGCGCCCTGCGGCCGCGTCGGTCGCGCCAAACTAGCTGGCTGCTGCGTGCGCGAGCATGCGCGGGCTAGCGCGGCCGCAGGGATGCACCAGCCATCACCGAGCATTCATCGCAATCGCCGCCGCATGGGTTCGGCAAGCCAAGTTGCGGGTGGGTGGGTGGGAAGATTGCGCGAGCAGTGGACTTGACAATTTCAAGTTCGGCAGGGTGGTTTGCACAACGCTTGCGCACCACAAGGACTGTACATCATATGCTGTTGCATCTTTTCTATTGCACAACCTATATTGCACAACATATTTTGCACCACGTATATTGCATCACATAAATGGCTTCACATCGATTGTGAAACCTGCGTTGTACCACGTAGATATCACCACGTAGATTGCACCACATAGATTGCGCAACGCGGATTGCACAACATGGTTTGTTAGAAGCATATTGTTTGGGGTCCACGCCACGCTGGCCAACATCTCGATGTCGAGTGTGATTGTTGGGCAATCGTTGGGGATGAGGTGGAGGAGGATGAGGAGCAGCAGCAGCAGCAGCAGCAACAGCAGGAGGAGGAAGAGGAGGAGGAGGGAGACAAGGATGAGAGGGAGGATGGTGAGAGGAAACAGGGCCCCTACCTTCGGGCGGATGGTATTTGAGGGTGGGGCGATGGAAAAGGACCCTACACGGGGCCCTCTGGGGCCCTTTTGGGGGCTCCGAAAAAAAGGCCCTCAAGGGGCCCTTTCGGGCTTTTTTTTCTGCACCACCCATGTAGGTCACCCCCCGACCACCCCCCACCCCCCACCACCCACCTCCCTTTTGTTCGTCCTCCTCCTCCCCCTCCTCCTCCTCCTCCTCCTCCCCTCCTCCTCCTCCCTCCTCCTCCTCCTCCTCCTCCTCCTCCTCCTCCTCCTCCTCCTCCTCCTCCTCCTCCTGTTCCTCCTCCTCCTCCTCCTCCTCCTCCTCCTCCTCCTCCTCCTCCTCCTCCTCCTCCTCCTCCTCCCCCTCCTCCTCCTCTCCCCCCCCTTGTACGCCCCGATGCCTCCGCCCGCGCCGGCGGCTCCCGGGCGAGGAGTGCTCGCCGGCGCCGCCGCCCCGAAGGGCCGCGCGCCGGTGCGGGGCGCTCCGCACCCCCGCTTTCTCTCGGAGGCGACCAGAGGGGCGCATAGCCCAGGGGTGGGCATCACGCGTACGGCATGCGAGGGCCCAGGGACAGCTCCGGGAGGCCCTCAAGAGGGCATCAAGCTCTTCCTCCTCCTCCTTTTCCTCCTCCTCCTCCTCCTCCTCCTCCAGGCCAGCGGTCGCAGCAAGCGAGCAGGCAAGCAAGCAGCAGTGCCAGCAGCGGCGGCCGGGAGCGGCGAGCAGCGACGAGCAGCAGCAGGCCCAGGAGAGCCCCAGTGGGGCCCCGAGGCCCCAAGAGGTCCTCAAGAGGGTGCAGTGGAGACCCATGCCAAGAAACACCCTGCTTGCCTCCAGGGTGCCCTGGGTTTTTCTTGGGTTTCGATGGCTTTGCGATGGAACGCGTGAGGTTCCCACACCAGAAATCGATGGACGTCCTGGTGTCTCGGGGCCGGGTCTCTCGTGGAAGGTCCCTTGTGGCCGAGCTCCTCCTGTACCCTGCGCCCCTCCCGGAGCCACGCCGAAGACATGGATCACTGGCGCCCCTGGAATACGTGCGTCCGATTCCGAAAACCCTGTCCCAAAAACGTTCTCATCTCTTGGGGGCGCATTTTCTAATACCCCCGCCTTCCGCCGCGCCTCCGCCGGCGGAGGCGGCCTCGCCTTCCTTCCGCCGACCTTCCGCCGCCTTCCGCCGCGGAAGAGGCGGCAACTCCTTCGATCCTCGAAGGCAAGGCCCTCTTTTGGAACGCCCCACGTGCCCCCTCCCCCCCCCTGGGCCCTTCGCCCCTCTCGTCGCCTCCGCAGGCCCTGCTCTCGGGAGCCAGCTCTCACCATCTTCGGGCGGGGCCTCGGGAAAGAGAGAGAGTGGGCGCGCGCGCCTTCTCTCGATGGAGGATCGACGACGCGCAGGAGGGACCCTTCGCCGGAGTGGCCTTCTGGGTGCGGGCCCACCGGTGGGGCCCCCAGGGCGACAGTGGTGTCTTGCGCGCTTGGGGGGTGGCCCTGCCGCGACCCCCCGAAAGCGGCAGTCGTCCAGCCATGGGTTCCCTCTACGCTTCGGAATTGTGGTAAATCCAGAGCCACTAATTACGAGACGTGCTGCTCTTCGCGGTGATTTTCGGGGCTTCCCACTGCTCGCAGGCCTTCGAAAGCCGCGCGCCGAAAAACGGTCACTCTTGCCCAGGGCCACTCTTGCGTGTAGCCGGAAGGCGGGCGGAGGGCGGCGGCGGCGGCGGCGTCGGAGCGAGAGGGGGCGCCGATGAGCGCTTCCGCTCGGGCGCCGGGCGCCATCTGCGGTCGGGGCCTCGGGAGGGCAGAGGCGCGCTGCCTTCGAGGAGACCAGCAGGAGGAGGATGAGGAGGAGGAGGAGGAGGAGGAGGAGGAGGAGGAGGAGGAGGAGGAGGAGGAGGAGGAGGAGGAGGAGGAGGAGGAGGAGGAGGAGGAGGAGGAGGAGGAGGAGGAGGAGGAGGAGGAGAGGAGGAGGAGGAGAGGAGGGAGGAGGAGGAGGAGGAGGAGGAGGGAGGAGGAGGAGGAGGAGGAGGGGGAGGAGGAGGAGGAGGAGGAGGGAGAGGAGAGGAGATGAGAGCAGAGCAGGGCAGAGCAGAACAGAGCAGAGCAGAACAGAACAGAGCAGAGCAGAGCAGAGCAGAGCAGCACTGATGATTCGATAGAGCGCCTTAGACTAAGGACGACGGCCTGAGGCGACGGCCTGAGGAACCCAAGACTGGAAGATTGAAACTTGCGGACCAGGCGTTGAGGAATCGTTGACGGGGCACGGTAATCTGTGGGGCCCTGCAGGAGGATACCTCTGGCCTCAAGCGAGACCCTCATTTGGGGACACCGCGAGGGCTCGCCTCGGGAGTCCACCAATGTTTAGGCCAGAGGCCGACGTCGAAAATGCCCGCCCCAGCACAATTCCCATTCGGTCTCATTGCGAGGGATGACCCGGACATCGGAAGGGCGCGAAAACCCGACGAAGCGTTCGTCTCCCAGAGAGCTCTCAGCAAGGCGCGGCGCCCCAGGGGCCTCCGAGAGGGCCCGAAGGCTCGGCGTCGAGCGAAGCCTCGATTGGCGGGGGGGGGGGGGTCGAAGAAAGCGCTACATTCCCGGGCTCCGAGTACGCACTTGAGGATCAGAGGGGGGGGCCCAAACGGTGCGGTGACCACACCGTGTGGTGAGTCGGTGGGGATTCGGGTCACCGCACGGGTTTGGGACTCGGGTCGTCCTCCAAGGTCGTCTCGGGCGACTGGAGCCTCCAGGGTCCCAAAACCGTGCGCTGACGAACCGTGCGGTGAGGTCTTGGGGTATTTCGAGGTCACTGCACGGTCTGTCACCGCACCGTTTCGGGACTCCAAAATCAGCGGGGGGGCCCGAGCTTGCAGCGCGAGCATGGGGCCGGTCCTGGAGGAGAAGCCCAGGGCTTACATATTCCAGCAGCACGAGCCGCTGCCGTCGACGGCCGCCAGGCGGGCACGGCTGCGGTCGGGAATCTTTGGGTTACCGTGTGGCTGCACCGGCTCTGGCCCACCGCGCCTCGGCGCGACACGCTACCTTGCGTTGCGTCTTCGGGAGGCCTCGTCTGTCCCCCAACTTGGAATCTTTTTCTCGTGCCCGACGCGGACTCGATGCGGACTCGACGCGGGTGTAGCGTGGATTCGTGACGGGTTCGACGTGGATCCGATGAGCCCGACATGGACTCGGCACGGACCCGACGCACATGGGACCGCGACGGGCCAGACGAGGCCCCCCGAGGATGCAGCACGAGCTGCCCTCTTCGCGGGCCCGGCTTCCCCGAGCCTCCCGCTCCCGCTCCGCGGGCGCGGCGCGCCACCCGCTCGCAGGGCACAGCGCGCCGCCGGGGCCGCCGCCACGACGCGCCGTGCGAAAGAGTGCTCGACCCGTGTAAGCCTCCCGCCCCCACCAGCTCCAAAGAAGGCGCTCCTTTGCAAGTTCGTCGTCTTCGACACCGCCTGGTTCCGAGGCTTTGCCTCCTCCCGGCCTCGTTCTGAGGCTGCGCCCCCCTTCTCCTCCCCCTTCTCTGCGTAATTCAAGCTTCGCGCGGCCCGCTCAGCTTCGACCGGAAGAGGTGCACTCTCGACCCGCGAGTCAAAAACCGTGTAGGCCTCCCGCCCGCCTTGGCGTCCTCGCCCTCGCCCTCGGCCATCGCCGCCTCGGGGCGAGCCCCTTCAGAGGCCGCTCTGGAGGAGCCTCGCGGCCTCGCGCGCGGGCCCGCCGCGGCCCGCACGCGGGGCCACGTGTGGTCACGGTCGCCTGAGTTCTGACCCCGCAGATGCTCGGTATCGTTGAACCGATCCCCATCCCCACCCACCACGCCCTTCGAGCCCCCCCTTATCACGCTACCACCCCGGTTGGGGATATCCACCCCTCGAAGCTCGGAGGGAACGACCTGCATCCCCATCCAGGGGGGGCAGGTCGGCCGAGTGGGGCCCAAAGCCACGCCGCTGGGGACGGGCATCGGTCAGACGATGCGCAACTTCCGGCCCTCCCGCTCCGACCGCAGGCGGGCACGCACCGCCCGCAGAGCCCGAGCGGCAGGAGCCGCGGGGCGGCCCGGAGGAGGGGCCCGCACGGAGAGCCAGAAGAGGCCCTCACGGCCCCGACCAGTCGATCTCGGTGGGCCAGTCCCGCCCCAAGATCGCCCCAAGATCGCCCACGAGGCCTCCGAGATGGACCCACGACGGCCCAGGAGGCCCCCAAGAAGCCCCAAGAGGGCCCCAAGACGGCTAAGGTGGCCCCAAGATGCCTCCAAGGCGGCCCAAGATGCACAGCTCCCCGTCCTCCAGGAATGCCAAGATGGGGCCCCGTTCCAAGACCCCCATACAGTTGGGAACCCATGCCAAGGAACACCGTGTTTGTGCCTCCAGGGTGCCCTGGGTTTTCTTGGGTTTCGAGGGTTCTGCCAGGGAAGGCGGGACGTTCCCACACCAAAAATCAACGGATAGGCTGGGGTCTCAGGGTTGGGTTTCCTGTGGCAGGTTTCTTGTGGTCGAGCCTCTGAGCCTCGTGAGACGGCCCGCCCCTTCTCCCTTCCCCCCCGCGCCCGCCGCCAAGGAATGTAAAAGGAGGCCCGTCCCAAGCCCCCACGGCAACCTCAGTTTACCAAGCTGGAACATTTTTCTATCCCTAAGCTGGGTATGGCCTCATCACACTGCCAATCTGAGGGATTCTCGTAGTTTTTCGGGGCGCATCCCCAAGATTGTCATCGCCTTTTGGCGTGTCAATCTTAGGGATAGGGATCAGTTCGAGGCTGGTGATCAGCGCCCTTTGAGAAACCGGCCGAAGGGCCTCGGGGTCCTCCGGCGTGCTGCCCGGGCCAGGCCTGCGGGCCGCCTGCGGGGTGCGGCGGCCCTCGGGCTCCCGGCTGCGCACGCCTCTCTCGAGCTCGATCTGGACGCCTCCTCCTCCTCCTCCTCCTCCTCCTCCTCCTCCCCCTCCTCCTCGAGCAGGGGGGCCCATTCGCTAAGGTGTCGTTCTGGGTTGTCGGTCCACCGTTGGTGTCACCGAAGGCGTCGCACGCGGCACTCTACCCCGAGCGGGGAAGGTTCCAGTCGGGGTTGCCCGCCGGGAGGGGTGCGCAGGGACGGCGGCGTCCAGCCGAGGGGAAGGAGGCTGTCAGCAGACACAGGGCTTGCCCTTGCAAGGAGGCGGCGTCCCGTAGGGCGGCGTCCAGCAGGGGGCTTGCCCCTGCCGGGAGGCGGCGCACGATGGGCTCGTGTCGTGGTCGACGTGGCGGCGGCCCCATCTCGCGGGCGTTCAGGGTCGAACTCCGCCAGTGGCCCGGAGCCGGCCGTGATCGACTGGTCGGCGCTGTGTGAAAGCAGCCGCGCTCGCTCAAGAGCGGACGTGATGGGCCGACTTCTCGCCACCACTACCACAGGTATGAGGAGGAGGAGGAGGAGGAGGAGGAGGAGGAGGAGGAGGAGGACCTCCAAGTCCTCCCTTCTCCCCCGTCCTACGTATGGTAGTGGTGGTGGAAAACTTGCCCATCAGGACGAGCCGCGCGGTGGCAGAAAAACCAGCCCGGAAGTCGTCAGGAGGCACGAACCCGTCGCACACCGGGGCAGCCTCGGCAGCCTCGGGAACGTGCAGTCCGACTGGGCGGCCCCCTCCATCGGTATCGTTTAACCGATCCCCATCCCCCTCCCTTTCGAGACACCAACAACCCCAGTTGGGGATACACCATACACCCCTCGAAACCCGAAGGGAGCGACCTATATCCCCATCTAGGGGGGCAGATCGGCCAGTGGGGCCCAGGCCACTTCGCTGGGGATGGGCATTGGTCAAACAATACTCACTCCAGGCCCTGGCCTGGATGGGGACGGTACGTGGACAGTAGATTCGAACCCAGCGGCTCAAGAGAGCGCCCCCGGACCCCCAAATTCATCTTGGAGGATGTGGCAAGCAAGGGGTCTTGAGTGGACAAAAAGTTCGACCCCCCAAATCACCGCCCATACCGAGCTTAACATTGATATGGAGGGGCGGGGGGGGATCAGTATTCCTCCAAGTCTGCACTAGGTTCTAATATATTGTCCATGTACTGGATCATTGAGGATAATAGAACCCCGAACCTTAATGACCCGATGAAGACGCAGCCTCACTGATGTCCCCGTCTTCGCATCAGGGGTGATAAATTCTTGGCGGTTTGGTTCGATACACCTGCAGAAAAGACTCATATCCCTACGGTGGAGGCGTTTGTTGAGGAACGGTCCCAGGAGGCGCTAGGCCCTTGAGGATCCCTTATCCAATGAGGGCGGCGGTGATACCCATGGCCGACCCACGATTGGAGTTCCACTGGCTTCTAGACCCTGGATTCGTTATCTAAGGGCTCCTTATCCAATGCCAGCGCCGTTATGCTCCTGGCCCTGCTAACTTGGGTCCACTCCCAAAGGGTCAGGGGTCCGTTCTAGGGTCCATCACTGGGGATCTCAACTGTGCCCTGGCGGCGCTCTCACCGGTCTTGCCGCCCTGGAGCGCGACCCTGATCTGCGCCCCGCGCAGCGTGTTCAGAAGCACAGGCCAAGCAACAACTAGCACTGTATATATAGAAGAATCGTATAGAAGCAGGTATATGATACATCATTTAAGCTCATCAGGGCAGTTATGACAATCACTCGTCTGAGTTCAAACAATAGAGGAAGGGCGTTTTGGCGGTAATGGGTTCAAAAGCACAGACCAACGCCCCCCGTCCCGACCGCGCCCGTGCCCTACAGTGGAAGCCTATGCCAAGAACACCCTGCTTGCCTCCAGGGCGCCCTGGGTTTCTTGGGCTTCGAAGGTCTTGCGACAGACAGCGCGGCATCACCACGCCAAAAATCAGTGGTCGTCCCAGGGTCTCAGGGTTGGGTTTCTTGTGGAAGGTTTCTTGTGGAAGGTTTCTTGTGATCGAGCCCGGGCTTCTTTTGGAAGGTTTCTTGGGGAGGGTTTCTTGTGATCGAGCCCGGGTTTCTCGTGGAAGGCTTCTCGCGGAAGGTTTCCTGTGGACTGTGGAAGGTTTCTCGTGCTCGAGCCCCTCCCGTCTTCGGGCAAAGCGGTGCTCTTGCTCTCGGCGGCCCTGCCGCGGACGGTGCTCGCTCTCCCCTCGCGACCCCTCGCGGGAGGCCTTCGCCAAGCGGAAGGGCAAGGCCGCGAGGTGACCCGCGGACCCGCCCGCCCGCCTTTTTGTTGGAGGAGGGCCCGCCCTCGACTGCGCGAGAGATAGGCCGCCAGGCTAGAGGAACCTGTGGGTGCGGGCCCACCGGGGCAGGGCTGGACCTAAACGGTGTTTTGGCGATTTCGTGGGCCGTTTTCGTTTCGACTTAGTTTTGCGGTAAAGGCGGATCGAAAACAAAATGAGGGAAAACGAAAACAAAACGAAAACGAAAAACACCGTTTAGGTTCAGTCCTGCACCGGGGTGCCCCGATCGCTGAGCGCGACTCGATGGCAGCGGCTTGCGCGCTCGGGGTTGGGCTCCCTCGCGCCTGCCCGAGGCCGCGCATCAAGGGTCCCTCTCGCCCGGGGTCGCTCCTGCGTGTGACCACTCGCTCCCGAGGGCGGGCTCCACGGAGAGCGCGCCTGGCAGTTTTCGGACAAGGCCTCCTCCTCCTCCTCCTCGTCCTCCTCCTCCTCCTCCTCCTCGTCCTCCTCCTCCTCGTCCTCCTCCTCCTCCTCCTCCTCATCCTCCTCCTCCTCCTCCTCCTCCTCCTCCTCCTCCTCCTCCTCCTCCTACTCTCTCTCTCTCTCTCTCTCTCTGGACGGGCAGTAGGCGCGCGCGTGGGCTGCCTCACGAGAGAGAGAGAGAGAGATTTTTCGGCGCGCCCCGCAGGAGGAAAAGGAGCGCCCGCCCGCGGACCTGGACATCCGGCGTTTCGGATCCTTTCGAGACACGGGCTCCCAGCCTCGCGACCACCTCGCAGGGTCTGTTTTGTGTTCATCCCGGGCCGTGTTCTGACGGTCCCGAGGCCCGGCAGGGCCCCAAGAGGCCGACAACTATGAGCAAATTTTGGCCTCGATTCTTCTCGAGACGCCAGATATCTGGGGAGAGATTTCCGTTTCGCCCCGCAGTGGGCAAGGGCGCGCCCGCTCGCCGAGGGGGCGGGGCACGCGCGCTACCGACGGGGGGTGCGCAGGACAGGCCGCGGGGTCGGGGCTTCGAAGGTGCGCCGGGGTGTGAGCGCGCTGGGGACGGTGCGCTCGCGACTCACGGGGAGGTCCAGCTTACCGCAACACCGCGGCAGGATGCTCGGGAAGGAGAGAGAGAGAGGGGGGGCAGGCGGCTCCAGGGCGGGTGCCGCCTGGGCGTGGCAGAGGCCGAGTGCCCCGCAGGATCGCTGCCGCGCCAGCCAGGCTCGCGCCCCCCCGGGCTCCCTCGGGAGCCTTGAGGCGGGGGTCAGCGCAGGCGGGGGGTCAGCTGGAGCGCCCGATCTTGCAGGATCCTGCAGGGCCAGGGTCGCATTGACCTGGGTTTGGGCGCAGGATCCTGCAGGATCTTGCAGGATCCTTCGCGCTGACCCGGGCTTGGTTGCAGGATCTTGCAGGATGCTGCAAGGCCTGGCTGACCCAGGTTTGGATTGACCCGGGTCAGAAGATCCCCGACTCCCTGCGCCTGCGGTGCGGGAGGCGTTCTACAGAAAGGACCTCGCATTGAAGGGATCGAGGGGCAATATTGCCACAGCAGAGCTCTGGAGCAAGATCGTGCAGGATTTCTGATGGGGCCTCGTTTTGAAGTGGAGAGGGAAAAGGTACTCCTAGCGCTAGCAAGGCTTTGCTGTCCCCTTTTTGAGCCTCCTGGGAGGCCCTCGTCGCCACCGCTGGGGTCACTTCGAACTTCTGGTCAGAACGGACCCCGGTGGAGGTCCGGGGAGTACCGGCATGGGTACCTTTTGGTCTCCCCGTTGAATTGGATCGAGGCGTTTTCTTCTCTTCTCCGACCTATGCGGCGGAAGGCCGGCAGGAGCAACACAGGGGCGGGTCCGCCAGGGGAAGCCCGCGGGGAAGGCCGTCAGAAGCCGGCGGAAGGGGAGTGTGGGCCCTCGAGCGATACTTGGTGCTTGTTTGGGGTTCAGGGCTTCCAGAGTCAGCCATGCGTCGAAGGATATACGTAAACGCCATTAACAGAAACTTTGGCGGTCCGCGCGGATTGTCTTGGATCCGCGCCGGGCCCCCTCCCAGCGGCGCCTCTGGCACCGCCCCTGGCGCGCTCCGCGCGCCAGGGAGGGGGGTCCAGCTCGGATCCAAGAAATCCGCGCGGAGCACCAAACGTTTGCGTTTATGGCGTTTGTTTGTTTTCTTCTTCATCTTCTTCATCTTCTTCTTCTTCTTCTTCTTCTTCGTCTTCTCATTCTTCTTCTAGTTTCAGGGTTTCCAGAGCCAGCCGTGCAGTCCTTCGGATGTTGTGGTTGATCGACTCGCAGCTGATGCGTTCAAGCGTGCTGGGGAGGCGCGGAGGGGGGGAGACGACCCAGGGGTCTCTCGCCGTGTTCGCGTCTCTCCACTGATGCGGTGTGGGGGGCGCCCTGAGGCCTGGGCATCCACAGGTGTCTTGCGATTTTCCTCTGCTTTCTCGCTTTTTTTTTGATGTCGGCTTTCCGGCTTAATAACGCTCCAAGACGGCCCGAGAGACCCCACATAGTCCGGCGTCAGACGGACAACGCGGGAATCAGCTGTATGCGCCCTATAGGCCTCTTATTATTTGTTGTTCTCTTCATCACAAGTCACGCCCACATGTCCTCCAAGGTCGGGGTCCTTGGCATTATGAGGTTTTTGTTGCTCTCTCTCTTTCTCTCGTGCACTTCCGACCAGCGTTCTCTGTGCTGGGCATGGTGCGCATTGGCTCGTCGCTGTCCTTTGTCGACTGCACGAGCGTGGGCTCCTCCGTGTCGCTCAGAAGCTCCGTGAGCTTCGAGTCAGCGCCCTCTGTGCTGGGCTTGTCGACGTGGGTGGGTTTCGTGTTCTCGCTGTCTGTGATAGAAATCGCCAGCTTGGGTAGCTCGTTGTCTGTATGGAGCCTTTCTCGATTTGGGCCCACCCTGCCAGTGCTCGACATGGCACATGTTGTCGCCAGCCTGCCGCCACGGAATTTGGGCAAGATAGCCTTACTGTCAGTCTCTGGCTTCTTGCATCAAGGAGCTAGCTGGTCGCTGGAAGCAAATGCTCTGGTCGCTGGAAGCAAATGCTCTTTCGCATCGTCTCTCTGGGCTCATGTTCAGTCCTCCTCCTCCTCCCTCCTCCTCCTCCTCCTCCACCTCCTTATCCTCCTCCTCCTCCTCCTCCTCCTCCTCCTCCTCGTCCTCCTCCTCCTTCTCCTTCTCCTCCTCCTCCTCCTCCTCCTCGTCCTCCTCCTCCTCCTCCCCCTCCTCTTCCTCCTCCTCCTCCTCCTCCTCCTCCTCCTTCTCCTCTTTGTAACGGCTCTGTCGGTCCTTCCCTGTCCGAGACCCGTGGCGCGTTCGAGAAAGGGCCTCGCCTTTGGCGCATCTCGCCTTCTGTGAAATTTGGCGACAGGCTGGCGGAAGCTAGGCCAAGTCAAGCGGCGGCGCGTGCACCACGGAAGCCAGCGGAAGCTCGGCGGAAGTAGAAGTGAGACGTCAACATGTGTGTGTTCAGGGTTTCCATGGTCGGCTATGTGAGTGGCCTGGTGTTGCAAGGAAGTGCGCGGCCCAGACTAATCCCTCTTCTCATCAGGACGGTGGGCCTAAGGCCGCGACTCGATTGATTCTCGCCGCGCCGTGGCGCCGACTCTGCTCTGCCGCCTCTACATCGCTGCAGCGGTACCTGGTACGCAGAGTCGCCCTAGCCTCCTCATGAAAGATTGTTGTAGGGGTTCTGCCCACAAGCTCCTCTCTTTTCAGCCGGCCCGATCCCCATGACTGCGGTCTACCAAACTGCCCCGTGCGTTCACCAAACGGCCCCGTCCCATCACATCCTTGCATGAGGCACTCGTGCTCAACAGAAAGCCCAGACAGCCCAGGCAACTTGAGTTTGCCTATTGCAGGTCGGCTTGTGTGGCGGTCTGGGCTTGGTTGGCGGCTGTCTCACTCGCAAAGTGCTCACAGTCGAGGCTTGTGGATCGGCACCGTTTGTTCACCCGCATTGTCGTCGGCCCGAGATCATGATCGCCCAGGCAGCCGGGGTGCTCATCGCGGGAGGTCCTGCCTTCTGGCCCCGCTGCTTTGCGCTGCGCTGGCGTCTGCATCAAGGGGGGGGGGGACGCCGCGCCGAGCCCCCGCGGCGGACCATGCCCTCATGAAGCGCGAGGCCCAGCCGCTTCTTTCTGCCCCGCTGGGCCCTGTGGCCGGTCCTGCACGGCCACCGTCAGAGGCCAGAGACGGACCGGCACCTTTAGCGTGTTGAGAGATCGGGACGAGGGTTTCTCTGGCAGTTCTCGGCCTGGCGGGGCCCTCGAGTTCCCATCCATCCTGTGGTGTTGGGTCTTCATTTTTGCTGAGACAGCGCCCCGCGCCCTCACCTCACTTTGCTTCTCCCTCCCTCCTCCCATCCCTTGCCTCTGCCCTCCGCGTGTCTCTGTTTCGGTACACCCCTCACGTTTCGTGGCCCCACAGGAAGCTCCACCGAGTGCCTCCGTGGCGCAGTTCGCATGCGTCCGCCTTGCCCATTTCGGCACATCCTTCGCACGGTTCGTGGCCCCATGGGGAGCTCCAGCGAGTGCTTCAGTGGCGCAGTTCGCATGCGTTCGCCCTCCCCATTTCGGCACACCCCTCACACGCTTCGTCGCCCAGTAGGCAGCTCCACTCAGTGCCTTCGTGGCGCAATTCGCATGCATCGTCCGGTCCATTTCGGCACACCCCTCACACAGTTCGTTGCCCCAAAGATGGCGCAGTTCGCATGCGTCCGCCCGGCCCATTTCGGCACACCCTCCACACGTTTCTGGGGACGATTTTTTGAGCACCTTTTGATTAGTTTTGAGTATTTTTAGGTATTGTTGATTTTTCGTCCGAAATCACCCTGTAGGGGGGACACGCCCGACCTAAATGGAATTGTGTCCTTCGCTAACATAATTTCGGCTTCTCGAGGCCCCCGCCGGGCCCTGGGACCGTCCAAGAGCGACCCGGGATAAAACGCTGGTCCCTGGGCCCAGACCCCCCATGTCTTGAGTTTGTCACAGCGTCGAACCCCAGAGGTCTCGACGAATTCCCCGGGACCGGTTTTTTGTCCTGCGTCGTTTTCTTGACGGCCCCGAGGCCCGGCGAGGGCCCCCTGGAGGCCGAAGCTAGCGAACCACCCTCCGTGGTGATTTTTTCGGGGCTCGCGGGGTCTGGGGGAGGGGGGATCGACGGCATGAGGAAACAAAAAACACGACGTCGGGGGCGCCTGGGGAGGCCCGGTGCTGCCGCAGGCGTGCCTGGCCCGAGAGGCGCTCGGGGGTGGCCCACTAGGGATGGGCCCACGGCGTCTCCCTGGGGCACCCCCCTCGCTAGGTGGGGAGGCTGCGCCCCAGACGTGCTCGCGCCGTGACAGCAAAACTCGACGGAGGGGTTTGGGCATCAAACAGTGGCGGAGCTCGAGGAAGAAAAAGCGCCATAAACATAAACTTTTTGCGCTCCGCGCGGATTTCTTCGATCCGCGGTGGGCCCCCCCCCGGCGGTGCCTCCGGCGCCGCCCCTGGCGCGCTCCGCGCGCCAGGAAGGGGTGTTCAGCGCGGATCCGAGAAATCCGAGCGGACCTCTGAGTTTTTCCCCAATCAGTGCTTGCACTGAAGGGGTCCTAGCGGAAGTTGAAAGATTAGGCGAAAATTTCCAGCCGATTTTGGTAGCAGGCTGGGTTCCCGGGCTCCCGGTTCCTGGCTCCGGGGCTTCCGGGTTCCCGGTCGATTTCCTCAGCGAACACCATCCACTGATTGGGGTTTTCGCTGGTGTGATTATGTTTATGTAACTTTTCGCTCCCCCATCAAGCAGTGGCGAAACGTCATGGTTCGACTAGAGGCCCACCAGAGAATGTTCCAATAATCTTTTGTGGTCTGCACGAACTGTTCTTAGGAAATTTCTGTTCTGGTTGAAGCTGGCTTGCTTTTTCACACTGCGGGTTTATGCTCTAAGGTTCTTCGAGCGAGCGTTTTTGGGTTCCAAGAAGATTTCGTGGTAAGCCTGTAGGAATGCTGGGGCGGTCGGTCTATGCTCAATGACGGGCTTCGTCCGGGGCCTTCGCTGGGCCCCAGGACGGTCGAATAACGGTCCAGTATGACAGAACGGTCCTGAGGAAAGGGGCGGGCGTTCTGGGGACTGGACCTCGTGCGTCCGGGGCGCAGCGCGGAAAGCGGAGGACACCTCGGCCGGCTGTGGGGGAAGGAGGAGGACGAGGAGGAGGACGAGGAGGAGGAGGAAGAGGAGGAGGACCAGTGTAAATTCAAGAGTCATCAACGATGTTGGTAGTAGGAAAGTGAGGAAGAAGGGAGGAGGAAGAGGAAGTGGAGGAGGAGGAGGACCCGTGTAAACCCAAGAGTCATGAACGATGTTGGAATGAACCCTTCCTCCAAGCTCCCTCTTCATAGGCCCCTACAACGGTGCATTTCCATTTGGGGAACTCTCTCTTTGGAAGACAACCCGTTGAAGATCCTGAAGCGTGCCGAATCATTGTTCTCGGGATTTCAACGCCACGTATCAACCTGACTGCTGCGTCTTGACGATCCGGAACCGTGCCAGAACGCCATTTTTGTGATTTCAGCACCGCGAATCAACATAACTGTTGCGCCCGCATAATCCTGAATCCTTCCCATCACCAGTTCTGATACGTTGATCATGGTAATCACCAGTGAAATCTTGCAAATGTTTAAGACGAGTGTGCGCGGCGCTAAGGCGAGAGCCACATTTTGAAAACGACCCGCCCTCCATCCGTGAAGCTCTTGGACAGTTGTTTAAACGAATGTGCGCGGCGCTAGGGCTAGAGCCACATTTTGAAAACGACCCGCCCTAAATCCGTGAAGCTCGTGCAAACTTTGAAAATGGATGTACGCGGCGCTAAGGCGAGAGCCACGTTTTGAAAACCACCCGCCCTGAATCCGTGAAGCTCTTGCAAATGTTTAAAACGAATGTGCGCGGCGCTAAGGCGAGAGCCGCATTTTGAAAACGACCCGCCTTCCATATGTGAAGCTGTTGTCACTTGAAGCTTCAGGGTCATGAGTGGTGAGGAAGTCTCAGGCGAAATGCCCGGTCCGCCCTAAACACTGGCCTCGTGGTGTGACAGGGAGAAGTTATCCATAAGAAGAAGAATGGAGGAAGAGGAGGAGGAGGAGAAGGAGGAGGAGGAGGAGGAGGAGGAGGACGATGCTCTCACCCTGCTGAAGAGCCTCCAGGGGCTCCAATATGCCTCCCAGGGGCTTCTCTGGACAACCCACCGTCTTTTCGCAGGGACCTTCTAGGACTTCCAGGGGTGCCTCCCCGGGGAGTCTCCAGGGGGCTTCCAGGTGCCTCCAAAGGTTTCAAGGATGTGGGTCCAGAAAGGTGTCCCGCAGAACGGCGTGGCGCCGTGCCGTGGTGCCACCGGAGCAGTGCCAGCACAATGGCGATTGCCAGGCAGGCCCCTCGCTGCTCGAAAAGACGTCGGCTTCCCTCCCCGAACGCTGCGGCCTCTCCTTGCGCCTCTTCGGGCGGGCCGCCGAGCCTGTGGAGCCCGCTCCCCCGCACGAGCAGCAGACGGAAATATGTGTATTCTGCGCTCGCGCCCATGGGCCTGGGAAGCCCCCCTCCCCCCTCACCCCAAGTTGCCTTGCATCTTCGGGGGACCTCGCCTGTCCCAAAAATTTGTGGCTTTTATTGTGCCTGCTCGGGCTCGATGCGGACCCGACGCGGATGGCGTATATTTGACGCAGATTCGACACGGATCCGAGGAGGCCGACATGGATTCGACGCGGATTCGACACGGATGGGGCCGCGACGGGACGGACAAGGTCCCCTTGAGGATGCAAATCAACCCCAAGGAGCAGCAAACGGAGCTCTGTGGGAGCGGTGTCGGGCCAGATGTGCTCTGGCCGTTCGGGAGCGGCGCACCTCAGATGCCGTTGGCCCCGTTGAGAGCCAGCGAGTCCACGCTCGGGCGCGTCTGGGCAAGTGCACACCCGTAGCCTCTGGCTCAAAGTGGCCCCTCCCCCCTCCGGCAGGCGATGGGCCACCGACCGTCCTCCCTGGACCAGACCCTCGCCCCGTCGCCGCTGGTGGCGTGCTTCCACGTCGAGGCTCCAGACAACGTCGACATCAGCGCGCACTTCGTGGCGCCCCGGTCTGCGCCGTCTAGCAGCCGCCAGCACCCGAGCCACCACCGCCGTGCGGACCAGGGCGAGCGGGGGCCTCTCGCGCCGGCAGCGGCCGCAGCCGCGCCGGGCACCAGCGCGGGGCCCGCGCCGCCGAGCGAGGCTCCAGCAGGAGCGGGCCCGCCGGGGGCGCGCGGCGGCGGGGAGGAGCGGAGGAGAGAAAACGGCACGAACACATAACTTTTGGCGCCTCGCGCGGATCTCGAGGGCCAGGCGCAGACCCTCGAAATCCGCGCGAGGCGCCCAAAAGTTTATGTTTTTCTGTTTGTTTTGTTTTTGCTATTTTTTGTTTTTGGCTTTCTTTTCCAGAGGAGGGCGACGGGCCCGGCGAGCCGCAAGCCGGCGCGCCGGGCCACGGCGAGGCCGCCTCGCCCGAGCGCCCTGGCGAGCCCGGGCCCGAGCTGCGCCCCGAGGCTCGGGCCCGACGAACGGGGGAGATGGGGAAAGGGGGGGGTAATTACGAAATCTGCTGCATGAGCTACGTGAGCTGATTCTCAAACCCCCCCTTAGCTATCCTCCCCTTGCGCCTAGCCCGAGAGGCGCGGGGCGGCGCCGCCGCGCTGCGCGCGGAGGGCCACCACGGGCCACCCTGCGGGCTGGAGGCCGAGCCCGCGCGGGCCCCGCCGGCGGACGGCGGCGGAGCGCCAGCGGAGCAGCAGGCTTATAGGGGCAACGACAGGGTGGGATGGGCATGCAGTCGGCCCGGAATAGCAGGTCGACCCTGCCAGCTCAAGGGTGCCCTTGTGTCTTGTGCCTCGCGACGCGTGCCTTCTTACACTCCTGTGGCGATGTGGCCCTCGGAAGGGTCTTGTGTCCTCTCTCGCGTGTCCTGTCCAACCAAGGCCGGCTGTACACATGGTTCGTGTCTGATTCTTCGAAAGTTCTTTGATTTTTTTGGGGGGCCAAGATCCTTCCATTTCTAGGTGTTCTACCCTGGGCCTCGTCCTGGCCACCAGGGGGGCCAGGAACAATCAGAAGCGAGCACAATTCGAAATGAGCACGAGTAGAACTGAACGACGTGTAGGGAATGATACACTGACCCCCAATCGCCCATTGTGATCGCCGGTAGGGGCCCGATGGCCCCAACCTGCCAAGGAAGGTGCGGATTCACTGTCGGAGGCCCATCGCCGATCTATCGGCCATGTATCGCCGATTCCAGGTCGATGCGTCCCCCCCTATGCCAGCCCCCCTATCGTTGCCCCTCTGCAGGCGGTGGCGCAGGTGGCGCAGGTGGCGCAGGTGCCGCCGGATGGCGCGCCTGCCGCCGGTGTGGCACAGGCCTCGCCGTGCAGAAGCCGGCGCCCGAGGTTTCTCAGACCTCCGGGGCCTCGAAGCAATCGTCAAGCAGTGGCGAAGCGTCCTGGCTCGCCTATAGCCCTACCAAACAATTTTCTAAGAACCTTCTGTGGTTTCCAGGAAATGTTCTTAGAACATTTCTGGCTGGGTACACATCGGGAATCTGTTCTAAGAACATTGGTTTTGTTCTTAGAACATTTCTGGGTTCTAAGAGCATTTCGTGGTATGACTATAGTAATGCCAGGACTGTCGGTCCCTGCTCAAAATCGGGGCGACGGCTGTAGAGTTTTCGGCCCTCTCGTGGCCCTCATGCCGGGCCTCGGGGCCGTCAGAAGCGACTCACGAGGAAGAACCGGCCTCGAGGAGGTGTTCGAAAGGTCGGGGGCCTGTGTCTCGAACAGCAGTCGGGGCGCTGGATGTCTGGGTTTTCGCCGTCCGGGCCCTCGGGGGCCCTCCACGAGCCCTGGGACCGTGAAAGGGCGACCGAGGATGACGAACTGGCCCTCTACATGGGAAGGCCCCGGGGTCCAGGACCCGCTTATCTCTTGTACAGCCAAGACGCTGAAATAAGGAACTGTTTGGGTTCGGAGGGGGCTCGATGTTCCCCAGGTTCCTCCATTGCTGTCCCTCTCGCCCTCCTCGGGTGCGGAGGCGCTTTGAGGGCCAAAAGGCGGCTTCGTTCCTGATGTAGCGCTCCTTCTTTCGGCGGCCCGACTGTAGGACCTACACTGTAGGACCCTTTTCGGCCACGCGCAGAGGG
This sequence comes from Prorocentrum cordatum, assembly GCA_963575745.1. Taxonomy (NCBI): domain Eukaryota; class Dinophyceae; order Prorocentrales; family Prorocentraceae; genus Prorocentrum; species Prorocentrum cordatum. Next base: position 102,852 of record CAUYUJ010017034.1, on the reverse strand, counting down.
GGGTCGTGTGTGTGTGTGTGTGTGTGTGTGTGTGTGTGTGTGTGTGTGTGTGTGTGTGTGGGGGGGGGGGGAAGGCTTCTCAGCAGCACCCCAGCAGATGTAAGGCCCGCGCCTTCCAAGAAGCAGCCTCCTTCGAGGAAGCCTTCCCCCCCTCCCACTATCCCCTCCTGCCCTCCTGCGCGCCGCCAACCCTTTTCTGGAGAACAGGAGGACTCGAGTACGCCCAGACTCGGGTTGGCCTGCGCTTTTGGACGAGAACAGTCCTGACATTTGACGGCCCAGCGTTCCTGGGACGTCTGCCTGCGGCGGGAGCCCGCGCCAGATTGCAGACTGGGTCGCGCCATATGTCCCCGTCGGGCCAAACCCGAGTTCCTCGCATGCCCGAGCCTTTTGGACGCCCGAAATGGGCACGGAGAGAATGGGTACAATGCCCAACAACAAATTCTGTCCCAAACCAACAGGGGCCGCTGTTGGGCAGGCGGCCTTCTGTCTCAAATGGACACAGGCCGCGGCGACACCGACACCGAGTCCACCGAGTCTGGTTCAAAATGCACAGGAACTGATGTTGGGCATTGTGCCCATCCTTTCCGTACCCATTTCGTTCGTGCCGAGGCCTCGCGCCTCCCCCGACTTTCTCCCTTCGAGGCCGAGGCCGCTCCGCCTGCGGAGGCGGCCGGGCCCCGCACGGGGACGCCCTCGGCGCCGTCCTCGCTCCGCGCACGGCTGCTGCCCGCGCCGGGCGGTGACGGCGAGGTGGACGTCGTGCGGCTGGAGTTCGGCGCGCCCTCCGAGGACGGCGGGCGCCCCCTCGAGGCCTACCTGGTCTGTGCGCAGGGGCGCTCGGGCGAGGGCGCCGCGGCGCCCCCCGCCGAGACTCTGCGGAGGGTCTCCGCGGGGGAGGCCGCGCGCCTCCCGGGCGGGGGCGGCTGCGCGGCGCGGCTGGCGTGCGACGTGGAGGTGGCGCCCGACCGGGAGTACGTCTTCTGGGTCCGCGCCTGCAACGGGCTCTGCCAGGGCCCCAGGAGCGAGCCCTCGCCCGCCCTCTTCGTGCCGGCACGCGTGCCGCCGCCCCCGCGGGAGCCTCCCGAGGTCTCGCGCGTGGACCACAGCTGCGCCGTGGCGCTGCGGTGGGGGGCTCCGCGCGGAGCCGCGCCGATCGCCTCCTTCAAGGTTGGCGTCCTGGGCCTCCCGCCGCTGAGCGCGACAGGGGAATCCGCTGCCGCCCAGGGAGCCCCCCCAGTGGCCGAGGTGTGGCAGGAGGTCACGACCGCCCGCGCCCGCGCGTCCGCCCGCCTGGCTGCGCGGGCGATCGCGCGCACCGCGGCCTCCCCCGACGTTCCAGGGAGGATCGGCGGCGCGATCGCATCTGCGCCTGGGCTGAGGCCAGGGTCGCAGAGCGTCGCGGGCGCGGCGGAGGAGGCTCAGTACGCCGCCCGCGTGGAGGGCCTGGAGCCGGGGGCCCGGTACGCCTTTGTGGTGGCCGCCTGCAACGCCGTAGGCACGGGTCGGTGGTCTCCGCCCTCCGCCGCGGTGTCGGTGCCGTGGCCTGCCCCGGCTCCACCCGCAAGCGCGACGGCAACCGTCGCCCTCGACGACGAGGGCCAGGTGCAGGTGGTGGTCAGCTGGGAGGCGGGCCACGGCAGCGAGCCTGCGGTCTTCCACCTGCTGCTCGTGCCCGTGCATCCTGCTGGTGGCGCGCCCCCCCGCGGGGCCGCGCCGCTGCGCGGGCGCGTGTGCGCCAGCGCGGAGGAGGGCGCCCCTGTAGGGCCGCGCCGCTTCTCGTGGGCCGGGCTGCTGGCAGCGCCTGGGCGCTACGTGGTGGAGGTCGTGTCGGAAGGCGCCTCGGGCCTGCGGAGCTCCCCTGCCGTGCTGCAGCTGGACGTCGGGCCGGAGGCTTTCCCGCCGAAGCCCGACGAGCTCGCCTGCGCCGTCCCGCGCTGGGCGGAGGAGCCCATCCTCGTGCTGGGGCCCGCCGAGCCTGGCGAGGCGCCCCGCCCTCTGCCCGACCCCTGCGGGGAGGGCGGCGTGTGGCTGCAGTGCCTGCTGCTGTGGCACTGCAGCTCCAGGCGGGGCACGGGCGCCCGGCGGCCCGCCGCCGGGGCCGTCGCCGCCGCGCCGCCTCCGGGAGGGGCCGCGGCCGTGCCCGCGGTGGTGGACGTGGTCTGCAGCTGCCGCCTGCCGGACACCGGCCAGGTGCACACGGCGACGCTCGCTGCTGGTGTGACCGCCTCGCGGCTTCAGGTGGCCCTCCCCACAGGGGTGCCGATCTCGCTGCGCCTCGTCGTGTCCACCCACCGAGGCGCAGGCGCCTCCCCCCGCAGCCTTGGCGGCTCGAGGCAGGGGCTCCAGCAGAGCGACGCGTGCCTCTTCCTCAGGGAGGAGGCTCGTGAGCCCCTCTTCCCCGTGTGGGAGGTCTGGTCCGAGGAGCCATCGGACGGCCGGCCCGCGCATTGGACGGCGCTGCCGAGGAGGTGGCAGGCTCCAGCCGAGGGAGCATGGCTCGAGGGGCTGGAGAACTTCAGGTTCGAGGTGCTCGAGAGCCTGGGCGCCCACCAGGGCTGCACGCTGCCCCCTGGGCATTACCAGCTGGGCTTTGCCGACGGCGCGCCCTCCTCGGAGCAGCACGGAGTGCGGCGTGTCGGCGCCTCCAGCTGGTTCGCCCACGCGCGACGGTGCGTGCTCAGCAAGGACGGGGGCGCGTCCGCGGCGGAGCCACCGCTGCCCCTTCCCGAGGACAGATGCGTGGCGTGCCGCCAGCGGCGCCGGACGCACGCCTTCATGCACGAGGTCTCGGGCGACGGGCACTTGGCTATCTGCGGCGAGTGTGCCGCGAAGCTGGGTGCCGAGCGGCCCCCAACGCAGACCTCCCCAAAGGGCAAGGGCAAGCAAAAGGCTGTCCTGGGCACCTGTCCGGTGTGCTCCCGCGGGTACACCGCCATCCACCGCATATTCCAGTGAGGGCGCAGGTCCCCAGGGCGAGCTAGCGCTGAGCGCTGAGGCCCAAGGTATTCCAGCCCGCATGCGTGGAGGGATGAACAAAAGTCATGCCTGCGCCTGAACTGGGCTGTGGGAACGACCGGGCAGTCTTGTTGTTCGTCGGAATCAGGCTTTCCCGTTCCTGCTTCCCTTTCTGTCGCCGTGGCTTGCCTGGCTCCGTCGCATTCGTTGCTCTGCTTCTGGCTCGGGCTCCGATTCTGGAGCAGCTGTTCTGTCTGCTGTGGTGGGCCTTTCTCTGGCGTTTTCATACTCACGCGGCAGGCTCGGACGTGTGCATTTTTCTTTCGGCGAGGGCCATCGAGGAGCATCCTTGATCACTTGGCGAAAAAACCACGCACGAAACCGAACAAAAACACAGAGAATGGACGTCCAAGCGATGGCGACAGATGGCGGGCAATGGTTTGCAGCATGTTCTGCCGCCTCCAGGGTCCCCCGGGTGCCCGCGGCGGGCCTCCGTGGAAGGCGTCGGGTGCTGCAGGTGTGGTGCCCGTGCTTCATCGGGTGTCGGCGCCTCCGCGCCCGCCCGGGGGTGGATACAATTCGTCGTCGACTCCCCAGGAAATATGGGAAAATAGGGGACGGGGTGGGGAAGACAAAGACCCAGAAGATATGGGACAATGTGGGGGATCTTTGTATTTGTGTGTATTTATTTGTGTGTCCCAGGGCCCCTTCAGTGGAGGGGGGGCACACCCGTGTGGGTCGAGGTGTCTTCTGTCTCAGGCCCACCGTCTTCTCCCGTCTGGCTCTGCTGTGGGCCAGAAGCCTGCCTGCCGACGGCTGCCCCCACGGAAGGTTCGTGTCCCGCGAAGGCTCCAGGGATCCACAGGCATCCTGGGGTACCCAGGGGGAGTACGGCCGTCTAGTTTGCCCGTGCCGACTCATCATCCAGAAGCTTTCGAGTGTGCCGCTGAGTTCGCGGGCATTGGATTTTCTGGTAGGGGTTCTCCCGATTCCCTGTGGGGTGGGGTCCCGGGCGGATTCCAACCAGATCATTGACGAATCCTTCAGATGTCGATGGTGGCAATACCCACTCCAGTGGGAACTCGATGGATTGTTGCGGTTCCGATGATTTCGCGATTGAGCCACTGAGGTGCAAGGAGTCTCTCATCACTACCGGGCGCCCTGAACCCACCAACAACGGGACGCGCGAAGTATCTATAGAAGACGCCTGCGGCGTGGAGCCCCCTGTGGAACACTAGGAGCAGGATGAGAGAGAGAGAGAGAGCGAGAGAGAGGAGACGGAGAGGGAGGAGAAGGGCGACGACGAGGAGGGGAAGGAGGCCTCTCGGAGCACAGCTGGGGCCTCCTCTGTGGGCCTCTGGGGGGCCTCCGAGGGGCCTCCTCGCCTCGGCATCTCCTGGGGGGCCTCTTCTGGGCAGTCTTGGGCCCCCTCCCCCCCCTGGTCCGTCGGGCGCCTTGGGAGGCCGTCTTCGGGGCCTGCCTGGGCCATCGTGGGGCGCTGCGGGGGCCGTCCTGGAGGTCTCCTGCGCGGTCCTGGGCCGTCTTTCTCGCCTCCCGCTGGCGCTGTCTTGGGCCGCCCTCCGCCGTCGGGAGCCCGACGAGGCGAGAGCGCGAGCGCAATCGTTGGCATGCCAGAGGGGCATCAGTGAGTTTGGCTTCCTCAGGTCCTCCTCCTCCTCCTCCTCCTCCTCCTCCTCCTCCTCCTCCTCCTCCTCCTCCTCTACTCCTCTTTCTCCTCCTCCTCCTCCTCCTCCTCCTCCTCCTCCTCCTCCTCCTCCTCCTCCTCCTCGCTTCTTCAGGCCCTCCTGGATGGGGGCCTGTCGGAGGCCCCTTTTGGGCCGTCCTGCGGCCTCGTGGCCGCCCCGGAGCCATCTTGCGCCGTCTTCGAGATAGCCTGGGTCGTGATGAAGGTCATCCTGGACAGTCTTGGGGCGTCTTGGCGGTCATTCTGGCTTTCTTGGGCCGTCATGGACCGTCTTGGGCCGTCTTGTAGGTCATTCTGGCCTTCTTGGGCACTTATGGCCAGCTGCGAATTAGGCACGCCGTGCGCTCATTTGCAAGAAGAAGGGGAGGGCGGATCTAATGGCCTTCGGAGGCCTCTTGTATGCATCTCGGGGCCTCTTGTATGCATCTTCGGAGGCCTCCTCCTCCTCCTCCTCCTCCTCCTCCTCCTCCTCCTCCTCCTCCTCCTCCTCCTCCCCCTCCCCTGGTGATATCCCCTGGCGCGCCGCGAGGTCGGCGGCGCGGCGCGCGTGGCGGCCTGACGGAAGCCGCTGCCGCAGAGGGGGCGGTCCCTGGCGACGCGGACGATGGAGGCCGCAATCGCGTCGCGTTGCGAGGGGCGTCGAGGGATGGGGTCGAAGGGTAAAGGAAAACACTTACACGTGTCTTCTCGGAGCTCCGCGTGGATGGTTTGCATCTCCGCTGGGCCCCCCCATGGCGTCGCCTTCGGCGCCGCACCTGGCGCGCTCCGCGCGCCAGGGAGGGGGGGTCCGGCACCGATCTGAGACATCAGCGCGGACCTCCGAGAAATGATGTTTGCCTAGCTCCTTGTTGCCACCTAAGGCGTTTCAGAAAAGGCCTTGCCTTCGAGGATCGAAGGAGTTGTCACCTCTTCCTCGGCGGAAGGTCGGCGGAAGTAAGGCGAGGCTGCCTCCGCCGGCGGAAGCCGGTGGAAGGGCGGCGGAAGGTGGCGGAAGCAAAAAGTACGCCCCCAAGAAATGAGCACATTTTTGGGTTCAGGGTTCCCGAAGTCCGCTGCGTCGGGGGGCGGGTGAACGTCAAGACCGGGGCCGTGAAGCCTCCACCCCTTGCACGGACCCCCTTCTCTCAGGAGGGAAGAAAACACACAGGCACAACTCATCGACGATCCCGAGGAACATAGGGGAAAATATGGGAAGTGGGGGGGGAAGACAAAAACCCAGAAGACATGGGAAAATATGGGGAATCCCGTGATTTGTGTCTATTTATTTGTGTGTCCCAGGGCCCCTTCATTCTCTCAGTGCGTCCCCATGGCCCTCCCTCGTCCTGCGCGCGTGCCTCGCGCCGTGCAGTGGAAGCCCATGCCAAGAAACTCCCTGCTGGCCTCCAGGGTGCCGGGGGTTTCTTGGGGTTTCTTGGCTTTCTTGGGTGCGAGCCTGCTGAGCTCGCCTCTCCTCCTCCTCCTCCTCCTCCTCCTCCTCCTCCTCCTCCTCCTCCTCCTCCTTTCCTTCTCTGTGCAAGTCCGGCTGCGCCCTGTTCTGACTGGGCTCGAAGATGCCACAAGAAAAAAGGTCTCGATAGTTCTGCCATGGAAAGCGTGACGCTCCCACACCAAAGATCAATGGGCGTCCTGGGGTCTCAGGGTTGGGTTTCCTTGTGGAGGGGCTCTTGTGGCCGAGCTCCTACTGTAATGCGCTAGCCCCCCCCTCCCTGGCTCCACTTTTCGGTGCACCCGACTTTACGCTGGAGGACAGGGGTGTCCACGATGCGGTCGGTTCTGGCCTGCTTCGCAGACCGGCTGCGTGTGCTGTCGTGTTTGGTTTGGCGGTTGCCGTGCCGTCGCATCATTCTGGGCAATTTTTGGTCCGTCTGTTTCTTTGGTCGGCTTCGGTTTCGCTGTCGATTGGGCTGGTCTTGTGTTTGAGTGTCACCGTGGACGTCTGTGGAGGGAGGAGAGCCTGGCACTTCGGCAAGGCCGCAGGAGGTGCTCTGTCTGGCGTTGACCAGGAGGGGTGGGCGTGAGGTGGAAATTCCGCAAAGGCACAGCCGGTCGAGACCTCGGACCTCTCTCTCTCTCTCTCGCACTTTTTGGAGCGTCTGCTCCCTTGCATGTTTTTTTGTTTCGCCCTCCAACGTGCAGGACTGGTGCTCAAGCGCAGGGCCCGTCCTGGCCGTTCCCCGTCGCGGCCGTTTGATCCTGAACGGTGCGCCTGTCCACGTGGACGCAGGGTCACGGCCATCTGGAGGATGTTCAGATGGCCGTGGCCATGTGACATTGAGCGCTGGGGCTGCCATGCAGCATGGGGGTGCGGAGCCCACTCGGGGATGCCTGTGACTGGGGGGAGCACCGTGTTGGAAGAATCTGCCACGTGCACCTCAGGGCGCATGACGGCGACACGTGGTGTCTTTGAGGGGGGAGGCTTGCCACAATTTTGCAGCAGCAGCAGCAGCTGCAGCATTCACAACAAGAAATGTGTGCAAGGTGCAAAAATCGGGTGTTGCTAGAAGTGCCCTTGGCCCAAGGTGTCTCCTGCTTGTCGCTCCATTTTGGAGGCCGTCTGGGACCCCCCATAAGAATCCTGGGGGCATCTTGGGCCAGGGGCACCTCTGGCAGCACCCGGCACACAAAAAATAGGGCCGGCATTCTCTCTCCAGTCGCTCACGCTGCCAGACCCGCCACGGCTGGGGGAGCTGTGATCCCCCCCCTCACCCCGGGGGGGACCCCTCAGCTTCGACAGCCGTCTCAAGAGATCGTCGGTACGACGGGGGGCCCCCAGATGGGGTCAGGAGCGCAGCGCCACCGCTGGTGGCCCGCCGGCCTGCAGCAGGCCGAGGACGGAGGAGGGACGGGCGAGGAGGAGGGAGGGGTTCTCAGGAGATCGTCGGTACAACGGGAGGAGGAGGAGGAGGAGGAGGAGGAGGAGGAGGAGGAGGAGGAGGAGGAGGAGGAGGAGGAGGAGGAGGAGGAGGAGGAGGAGGAGGAGGAGGAGGTTTGTGATGGGAGGAGGCGGCAAGCTAGGCGCGCTCACGCCATATCTGACACCCGTCCCCTCCCACCCATTCCTCCCTGTGGCGCTGTCTTTTGTCTTTCAGCCGACGGGTGTTGGATGGAGGAGAGGAGAATCGGATGGAAGCGGAGGGGAGAGGAGGGAAAAGGAGGGAGAGGCGGGATATGAAGGACAGGATGGATGTGGGGAAGGACGAAGAAGCAGATATGCACGCAATGGCTCCAACCAAGAACAATCTCTCTCCCTTCCTTCTTGCACCTCCCCCCTCCCACCCTCGTCCACCCAGCACTAGCGCCACATCACGCTTGACCGGGTAAGCCGCCGATGCGCAGGAGTGGGAGGAGGGAGGGCAGGAGGGAGGAGGGAGGAGTGGGCAAGGAGGAGCGAGGAGTCCTCCTCCGAAGCCGTTCCCTGCCGCCACGGAGAGATGAGCCACCGCACGCCCTCCTCGCGCAACCGCTGCCAGGTGCGAGCCCCGAGCGCCTCCCCCCCCGCGGCGCCCCCGCGCGCCACGGGGCGCCATGGGCAAGGGCAAGGGCGGCAAAGACAAGGGCGGCGGCAAGGGCAAAGTCAAGGGCAAGGGCAAGGATAAGGGCAAGGGAGGCCGCGCCCGCCTCCGCGCCGCCCCCCTTCGGCCGCGCCCCCGGCTCCGCGATCCAGGTGGCCTCGCCCACCGTGCTCGTCCTCGATGCCCTCGCCTGCGCCCTTCGCCCCCCGTCGCCCGCAGCAAGCAGGCCTGACCTGGGCCCGATCGCGCGCCAGCGGGCCCCCTCCCGGACGGACCCTGCCGATCACCGTCGCTCCCCTGCGGGGCCCGCGGGGTGGGGGGGCTGGCGAATGGGGGAGAGGGGGCGTGCGGGGCGGGGGGGAACGAGCCACGGCCGGCGCGGAGCGTAGGCTTGCGGGGGGGGGGGTGGGGGGCAGTCCTCAGCGTGGCGGGAGCGGGCCTTGGAGGGAAGGGGTCCCGCCGCCGCCTTCGGGCACCCCTGAGGCCCTCAGCGGACTCCCCGGGTCAACAAGCGGCTCGGGGTGTGGGGAGTTGGTCCTTCGGGGTGCCGCCGACCCTGGACGACGACCCCGACGATGGAAGAGGTATTCGGGAAGGTCGGGATCAGACGCTCCCAAGAGTGCCTAGGAAGCTACACGAGGCCCCCAAGAGGTGCCCGAGAACTCCCACGAAGTTCTAGGGCTGCCTGGGGCGCCTTTTGGGAGCCTGTTGGGAGCCTCCTGGGGCTTCCTGGCGGTTCCTTGGGGGCCCCTGGGGGCCTCGTGGGGACCTCTGGGGGGCCTCTTTGGCCCCGGGACCCTCGCGGGGGGGGTGCTATTCTGAACCTGGGCTCCCCCCGCGATCCCCCGCCCTACACCCCTGGGACTTCCCCCCCCGCCCCCGGCGGGAAAAGGAGCAAAGGGAAGAGGCTTCCCTTCGACTCAGCTGCGACGTGGCTCGATTTCGCTGAGGCTGTTTCGCCTTGGCTGGCTCGCTCAAGGAGGAAGTCCCAGGGAAAAAGGGGGAGCGGCGATGATTCCGACGACGACGACGAATCAAGCGAAACAGCCCTCTGCACACGATTTCGAAAGGTCCTTTGCGGCAGAGGCGCATGGCAAAAGCCAAATGGTTTATATTACCCCAGTGCGACCCTACCTAGAAGTTGGAGCCCTTAGGAAAGCAGCATTAGTTGCTATGCTATGCTATGCTATGCTATGCCATGCCATACTATGCTGCGCTATGCTATGATATGATATGCTGTGCTATGTTAAGCTATACCATGCCATGCTGCGCTGTGCTATGCTGCGCTATGATATGCTATGCAATGCTAAGCTGCGCTATGCTTTGCTATGACGTGCTAGGCTATGCTATGCTATGCTATGCTATGCTATGCTATGCTATGCTATGCTATGCTATGCTGCGCTATGCTATGCTATACTATGCTATGCTTGGCTACGTTATGCTAGGCTACGCTATGCTACTGCAGCGCTGCGCTATGCTAAGCTACGCTAAGCTAACCCTCTAGGCAGAGCCTAGGTAGGGAATTACACCCGTGCTGCGCTATGTTCTGCTACGCTATGCTATGCTATGCTATGCTGTGCTCTGCTATGCTAAGGCTCAGCGAAGCTAAGATGGAGGTAAGCTAAGCTAAGATAAAACTGAGCTAAGATAAAGCTAAGCTAAGCTAATATGAAATAAGCTAAGCTAAGATGAGATAAGCAACGCTAAGCTAAGGGGACGTAACTGGGGGAACCGCGGGGCGGATACTGGGGAAACCGCCCGGGGGCGGTATCCACTGCCCGGCCCTGTAAGCACAGAGGGTAAGAACCCTTCTAGGCAGAGCCTAGGTGGGGAATGAAACATGTTTGGCAAGCGCCTTGCAAGCAAAACGAGGTCGTTCACACACCATGCGCAACAAGCGCGTTACCGACCATGTGGCTTCCAGAAAGTGCACAACCTATGCTTTGAAACGATACAATGTACTTTTTTACAACGCGTGTATGGTATGGGTTGCAACGTCATGCGGCTTTATACATGCTGTAGAACAGGCGTTGTGCAAGAACACGCTGTCTACAAAGCGCGTCGAACTTGCGCTTTGCGACAACCATGTGGTTTACACGGGCTCTCTTGGAACCTGTGTGCTCCGATTCGGATGTTTGCGGCACGTGTCTCTTCGAACGCCAGCGCTGCACGTGCCGCCGTGGAGGAGGGGGCCGCCAGCCAGGACCTCCCCCAAGCAGCAACGCCCGCAGAAGCGAGGCCCGCAGCCGCTCCCCTCTACAGGAGCCCCAATTGCAGCCACCCGCAGCTTCCGCGAGCTCCCCCTCGTCAGGGTTGGCGCCAGCGGCTGCCCCGCCCTCTGGCCACGACGTTACCGTCCGCAACACGTTCGTGGAGGCCAGTCCTGCCCGGGGGTCCCCGGGGCGCCGACTCAGGAGGAACCTCACCGAGGGCAACGACCCTGACGTGGATTCCTTGGAAGGGAGGCTGAGCGAAGTGGCCATCGACCTTGAGCGGAACATGCACGTTGACGCGGGCGCCCCCCTGCCGGAGCTCCGCCGCTCGGCCGCTCTGGCTGCCGCTGGCCCAGGCGCGGTGGCCGCCGCTGCCTCGGACCAGCCGCCCGCGGCTGCTCCGCCGGCGGCGCCTGGTCCGGCCGCCGCGGCCGGGGCTCCCGCTGCGGAGCCCATGGCTGCTCCGCGGGCGGCCGCGTCGTCGGGAGGCGCCCCGCCAGCCGCCGAGCCCCCGCCTCCGCAGCAGCACGCGGGAGCCGCCGCGGCAGCCCCGCCTCCGCCGGTTGCACCCGGGGGCCCCGACTTCGTTCGGCGCGTGCGCCCGCGCACGCGGGTCTTCTGCCCCGTCCCAGGGTGTCCGCGCGCAGACCCGGCGGCCACCGCAGGGTGGGCTGACCACCAGACCATGCGGCAGCATCTGAATGAACACGCTGCTGGGCGTTCCCCTGGCCTTCCCCCAGTGCCGCAAGATTACTTGGACGAGCACCGCCTGGGCCAGTGCTCGGTGTGCCAACGTTTCTTGGCCAACCGTTACAATGGCATCTGCCCCCGTTGCCGTCCCGCGGCCCGGGCGGCGGCCGCCGGGGCCGCCCCGGCCGCTGACGGCGCCGCGCCGCGACCTCCGGAACTCCCTTCCTTGGAGGAGGTTTTCGCCAGGCGCGCGGGCACCAAACGGTACGTGCCCAAGGGCGCCCGCGCGCTGTGGGCGCGGTGCCTGGTCCAGGCGACGGCGCTTGCCACCCACGCCAACAACGAGGCTGCTTGGATCCAGCTGGCCATGCTGCCGAAGTGCGTGCTTCGGCCACACGCCCGCGGCGGCCGCGGCAGCCGGAACGCCGCTGAGGCCGAAACGAAGGAGCTTTGCAGGCGCTGGCTAGAGGGAGAACGCGCCTCTCTGTGGGCCGAGACAACAGAACGACGCGACGGGAAGAAGCAGCGCTCCCAGGCCGCGCAGCGCGCCCACCGGTGTTTGGAACTCGCGGCCGACGCGCAGTACTCGAAAAGCTGCGCCGCTCTCGTGAGCGAGCCACCTGTCGACGTGACCCCGGCGGTCGTCGACCAGATGCGCCGCAAGCACCCTCGCAGCAGCCGGGCGGTGGACTTCACCACCCTGCCCCCGGTGCACGCCGCGGCGGCCCTGCAGGTGGACGCGGCCGCTGTGGAGCGGGAGGTGCGGGCCTTCCCCCGCGGGTCTGCGGCGGGGCCAACGGGGCTGCGACCCCAGCACCTCAAGGACGGCTTGCAGACGGCGGCACACAGGGACGAAGTCCTGCAGCAGCTCCACAGCCTGACCAACCTGCTTGCCCGGGGCCAAGCGCCCCCCGCTGCTGCGAAGCTCTTCGCGGGTGCCTCGCTGGCGGCCCTCCCAAAGAAAGACGGCGGTCTGCGGCCGGTCGCCGTCGGGGAGACGCTGCGCCGCCTGGTGGGCAAGTGCCTCTGCGGCGAGGTATCAGATGCAGCGCGCGCGCGGCTGGCGCCTCTGCAGCTCGGAGTGGCGGTGCCCGGGGGCACGGAGGCCGCAGTCCACGTCTCGCGGCAATGGTGGACCAGGAACCAGGGCGACCGCCAGAAGGTTTTCGTGAAACTAGACTTATCGAACGCCTTCAACACGCTGGACAGGCAGGCGTTTCTGCGAGCAGTTCACGAAGATTTCCCTGGCCTTGCCCCCTTCGTAGACTGGTGTTATGGCGCCCCGAGCCTGCTGTTTCTGGGAAAGAAGACCCTACGGTCCGAACGCGGCGTCCAGCAAGGCGACCCACTCGGCCCCCTGCTCTTCGCACTCGCCCTGCAGCGCTGCGCGGAGGAGGCGCGCGCCGAGCAAGCCGACCCGGCCGACGGTTCCCTGGACTTGGTTTTCTTTTACCTCGACGACGGCTGCCTGGCGGGGGACGCGCCCGCGGTCGCCCGCCTCCTGCACCGCCTGGTGAGGCGCCTTGCCGCGGTCGGCCTGGACCTCAGCACGGGGCCCGGCAAGTGCGAGGTGGTGCCCGCCAGCGGCGCCGACAGCAACGTTGACGTGGCCGCATTCCCGCAAGGCTTCCGCATCAGGGAGGACAACAGCTTCGAACTCTTGGGGGCCCCTGTGGGGAACGACCGTTTCTGCTCGGAACACACCAGGGAAAGGGTGGCCAAGGCTGCGGACCTTCTGGAAGCTCTCGGGGCCTTGGAAAACGCTCAGACGGCCTTGCTCTTGCTCCGCCAGTGCGCCTCCTACTGCAAGCTGGGCTACTCCGCGCGCGTGGTACCGCCGACGGCGCACACCGGCGCGCTGCAGGCCATGGACACCGCCGTCCGGGCATGTTTGGAGCAACTCAGCGGGTCTACCTTTTCGGATGACTCGTGGAAGCAAGCGCAGCTCAAACTCAAACGAGGCGGGCTTGGGCTCCGCTCCACCGAGAAGCACGCCGCGGCCGCCTACCTGGCCTCCCGCGCCCGCGGCGCGGAACTCTGCCGACAGCTTTACGCAGCCAACGAAGACACCGACGGCGGAGACGGGGGCAGCCTTGCCGCGGCCACGCAGGCCTTCAACGACACAGTCCTTCCAGCAGACCGGATCGCCTTCGACCCCGCCCAGCACGGGGACCAACGGCTCCTCTCTGAAAAGGTGGACGACGCTGTCCGCGACGACCTTTGGCAACGCGCCCCGCCGGCCACGAGAGCCCACCTCAACCTGGTAGCGGCCCCGGGCGCTGGCGCTTACCTGCAGGCACCGCCGTGCCCAGCATTCGGCACCGACTTCCCGCACGGCTTGATGCAAGTGGCGCTGCAACGCCGCCTTCGACACCCGCTGCTCGAGGAGGAGACGTTTTGCCCCGCGTGCGGGGAGGTGATGGACGTGTTTGCAGACCACGCGCTCACCTGCAGTTGCCGCGGCGACCGCACGAAGCGCCACAACTGCCTCCGGGACCAGGCCTGGCACGAGGCGCTGGCCGCCGGCTACGCTGGAGCGGAACTCGAGCGCCCGGGCTTGCTGCCGCCGCGCGCGCCCGGCGAGGGCCCCCTGGTCGGGGAGGCCGGCGGCGACGACTTGGACGGCGACGGGAGGCGCCCCGCGGACGTCTTCGTTCCGCGGTGGCGAGGCGGCACGCCGGCCGCGTGGGACTTCGCCGTGACCTCGGGCCTCCGCGCGGACTTGCTCGCGACTTCGGCCGCGGAGGGCGGCGGCGACGCGGCGGCGACCCGCTGCGAGGAGCAGAAGCGCCTGCACCTGGACACAGCGCGCAGATGCTCAGAGGCCGGCCTGACGTTCATACCGATGGTATGCGAGGCCCACGGCGGCGGCTGGGGCCGCGAGGCGCGACGCGCCTTCGCGGTGCTCGCCAAACGCGCGGCCGACGCTACCGGAGACGACGCCGCGCTCGCGGCCGACCAGCTTGCCCAGCGACTTTCTATTTCCCTGCACAGGGAAAACGCGCGGGCAGTGCTGCGACGCCTCCAGCCGCGAGCGGGGGCGACGGCCGCGCGCTTGGCCGCGGCCACGGCAGCCGCCACGGCGGATGCCGTGTGAGCTACCGCCGCAGTGACCCGCCGGGCAGCCCCACTCCGCCCCCGCCCCCGCCGACCCCGCCCGCCCCGCTGGACGCCCACGGGGCCCTGATGCGACGGCCGTCACACCCCTTGACCCACGTCGACCCCGACGACCCCGACGACCCCGCACGCCCACGGCCCTCGACGACCCCCCGTCCGCCGCCGACGCCCCTTGCCCCCTCCCGCCCCCTGTCCGCCCCCAACGCGACGACCCTCGCCCCCCCCCGCCCCCCGCCCGCCCCCCGTCGTGCGTGCTTGCTTGCTGCTCCTTTGCCGCCTCCCCTCCCCCCTCTCTTCCTGCATGGTTATGTATGCTCGCCGCGTTTTTCCTCCCCCTCCTCCTCCTCCTCCTCCTCCTCCTCCTCCTTCCTCCTCGCCGGACAGCACGGCCTGCCCGGAAGCAGCGTGGCGGCGCGCAGGTCTGCAAAGCAGGCAGGTCGCAGGCAGCGTCATAGACAGCGGCTCTTTGAAGGCTCCAGGGGGCTGCGGAGGCGGAGGGCCCCCACCGGCGGAGGAGCCGGCGCCAGACCCCTGGCGGAGGAGCTCGCTTTGTTTTCTGAGCGTGCCTGCTTGCGTGTCGCCGTCTGCATGCGCAACATGCCTGCCAGAAGTAGCCCGCAACTGCTGGACGAGACGTGCGGCGCCCTTGGGGCTTTCTTGGGGCCCTCTTGGAGTCCCTGGGGGGCTCTCTTGGGGACATCTTGGAGGCCGTCGGGGAAACAGTGAGCGGCGTAGATTCTGGTACCCCCGGTCGGGTTCCGACAAATTGCCTCTTGGGGCCCTCCTGGACCGCTCTTGGGGCGGGCTCGGGCGCTCTTGGGGCCATATTGGAGACATCTTGCGGCCTCAAGAATCCCGAGGAAGCGAAAAGGCGAGAAGGCAAAACAACACTGACAAACACACCGACTTTGAAGGATTTGGGACTCTGGGGGCCTCCTTGCGTGGCTTGAGGGCGGACAAGGAGGCAGGACGAGGACGAGAAGAAGACAGGGGAGGGCGAGGCTGGAGAAGGTTAGGCTGAGCAGTATCCATGTCGAGCTCGCTGCGGTCTTATCCTTTCCTCCTCCTTCTTTTCCCTGTCCTCCTCTTCTCTCCTTCACACCTTCCCCCCGCCTCCTCCGCCTCTTCTTCTCTCATCTTGACTCGCCGTCCCTCTCTCTCTCCTGTGTGTCCTCCCATCTTATTGTTTCCTCTTCTTCCTCCTCCTCCACGCCCTCTTCCTCCACCTCGTCCTCGTCCTCCTTTCACGGGCCTCCTCGTCTTATCCGCCGAACCGAACTTGTCGAACTGCACGGCCGACCTTGAGCGGCCGAACTGGGTAAGCCATCTGAGTAGGATCGGAGAAGCCAGACCGAACCATATTGCGTCTAGACCAGACCAGTCGAACCGACCCGAACGCATTTCGGACCAAACCGTACAACATCAGTGCCATCATGTGCTCAGCCGCGAGGTAATTCTAAGCAGGAGTTCAATAATCTGTATGGTGGTCGTTTTCTTATTCACTGTTTTGCCGATCGGCGCGGGCCCTCGCACCCCGCCCCTCCCCCCCTCCCCCTGGAGTAGATCTTGGCTGTTTTGGGCGCCTGTAGGACGCACTGCTGCAATCAGGCGCATTAAGCAGAGGTCCAGAGCCAGACCCCCCCCCCTCCCGCTCCCCCCTTCCACCCAATGCCGAAACGCCGCTCCAGAACTCGTCCACATGCCGGCCCAAACCTACCACGCGGCGTCAGAGTGTTTCGTTTCTGCCCTCCGCCACGGACGAAACCGGACCAGAGCGAGCACAGGCGGCCCAGCTGTAGCCCGAGGCCTCGGCCGGATGGCACTGGTGCGCAGGCACGAGGACTTCACAGAAAGCAGCTTGCGCCAGCGGTGCAGTGGTGCACGCGCCGGGCGCGCGTGGGGGAGGGGAAGGGGAAGAGGAAAGGGGGACTGGAAGAGGGAAGGGGAAGAGGCGGACTGGAAGAGGGAAGGGGACGAGGGAAGGGAAGGTGACTGAAAGAGGGAAGGGAAGGGGACGAGGGAAGGGAAGGGGACGAGGGAAGGGATGGGAGGATGGAGGGGACTGGATGAGGGAAGGGGCAGAGGCGGAGAAGAAGGAAGAGGACGGCGGTGACCCCAGAAACATGCAGCCACCGAGGCGCGCGCCCGAGGTGCGCAGTCCGCACGTGCCGCCCCTTGTCGAGGGCGGCTTTTCTTCATCATCACCCCACGTTGGCGCACCCCTCACACGCGTCGTGGCCCCACAGAGAGCTCCACCAAAGGCCCCTGTGTTTGCCTCGCATGCCGCCACCACCCCACTTGAGCAAATCCCTCACACGTCTCGTAGCCTCACAAGGAGCTCTCCCAGTGGCTAAGTTCGCAGTCCTCCCCCCCCCCCATGTTGGCGCCCCCCCTCGCACGCTTCGTGGCCCCACGGGGAGCTCCACCAAAGGCCCCAGTGGTTGCGGCCGCATGCCGCCACCACCCCACGTTGACATACCCCTCACACGCTTCGTGGCCCCCCAGGGAGCTCCACCAGAGGCCCCAGTGGTTGCGCCCGCATGCCGCAGCCACCCCACTATGATGCAACCCTCGCGCGTTTCGTGGCCCCATACGGAGCTCCACCTAGGGCCCCAATGGTTGCGCCCGCATGCCGCCGCCACCCCAATTTGGCGTACCCCTCAGGCGCTTCGTGGCCCCTATAGAGAGCTCTACCAGAGGCCCCAGCGGTTGCGCCCGCATGCCGCCACCCCACTTTGGCGCACCCCTCACACGACTCGTGGCTCCATATGAAGCTCCGCTTACGGCCCCAGTGGCTGCGTTCGTATGTCTTCTACAAACCATTTCGGCCCACGTCTCGTGGCCCCATGTGGGGCTCCACTGAAGGCCCCAGTGGCAGGGACCGCATGCGTGACCGCGCCCATGTTGGCACACCCCTCACACGTGGCCCCTGAGGGAGCTGCACCTAAGGCCCCATTGGCAGGAATCGCATGCGTGACCGTGCCCATCGCGGCACACCATTCACACGCTTCGTGGCCCGATGGGGAGCTTCGCCTAAGGCATCAGTGGCGGGAATCGCATGCGTGACCGCGCCCATTTTGGCACCCCCCTCGCACGTTTCGCGGCCCTACAGGAGCTCCACCAAAGGCCCCGCCGCCTGCTGCTCCACAGACCACGCCCTGCTGCTCCCCAGGGCCGGGCCGACATCCGCTCAGATCAGCCGTGACGGGTTACATTCAGATGTAACCCCTTGCAGCTGACTCTTGTGACTCCTGTCCTGCGGTCCTCGCAGCTGCATATGGTTGGGCCCCTTGTCAGGCTAGTAGGTTTGAATCTTTGTTCAATCAGGACCCCTGTGCCCTGTGTGGTCTGGCCGGCATCACTTGGGGTCAATCGGTTTGCCGCCTTGCCCAGATGCAACATTGACCTTCCCCCCACGTGGTAGTGCTAGACGTGCAACAGTCGTCACTTTCGCGCGGGTCGAGAGGAGTGCCGCTTTGCGCAAACCCAAACTAGACCTCGCTCTCCCTAAGGGTTGCCAGGCGCGCACGTGTGAGCCTGGGACCAAGTCCAGACCTCACCTCCTTGAGTGCTACCAAGGGCACCACTGTCTTCATATTCCTGCGCTCTTGCGAGGTCCAGCCAGGTGGTGGCGTACGCGGTCCCAATCGCTACCTTCGCCCCCCCTTGGGTGGTACCAAGCATGAACTGAATTGTCGCTTTCCTGCTCCAATAGGGGGTCCGTCGGGCTGGCGACGTTCGTAGACCCATCGTCACCCTCAACATCCTCAACCTCCAGGTGCTGCCCTTCGCGCAACTGTTCCAACTCTCGTGCGCACTTGATGTAAGTCCACAGTCTTGCTCGCCTCACCTCCCATAGCCATTTGTGCTCAAGAAAGATCTCTTCGGACTTGGGTGCTGACTGGGCGCCGACATACCCTTTCGGCAGACTTCAACATACGCTCTCTGCAGGTTCTTGCCTGCTATCCGTGTTACACATCAGCGATTTAAGCAAGACACTCTCTACTAACATATCAGAATGTCGGCCGTGGCCGACCCCAAGACTCGTCTCGTCGGTGGCAGTCCGCTGGCGTTCTTTGACATCGCGGCCTTCGCGTGCGGGTCGCCCCCAGAGCTGAAGGCACTGGCACGGGCCGCCAAGACCGTGGCCGTCGACCTGGAGCAGGCGAGTGGCGCACTGTGGAACAACATGTACAAGAAGAGGTGGCCTGCCTTCCACGACTTTCTTGACCACCAGGGCCCCCAGCAGTGGGAAGGGCTGTACCAGGATCGGTGCCACCCCAACATGCTAGTACTATGTGTGCGTCGCCCTCCCCAGGGGCGACGCGCGCGCCGACAAATCTTGTGGTAGAAGCTCAGTGGCGGGCGCTTTTTTGGCCACACCGCTCCAGAAATTGTATACTACAAGATGCTTACTATATGTTGGGGTCGGGCGCACGCCTCCGAGGAGAACACATAGTACCAGTATGTCCCTCTGCGTCCCACAGGACACCCTCGCTGGCAAGACAGAGGTGCTTCTCGAGGTCTTCGACCGCGAGAAGAAGCCAGGCTTCGCGATGGCCGCCATGCCAGCCCGGGTCACCTTCGATGCGGACCGAGGATGCTACGCGGCGAAGTACATGAGCGCCCGCGAGATCCCGCCAGAGCACATTCCAGAGTGTGAGGGGCACCGCCTCCGGTGCTGCCCACCCGCCGTCCGTGACGCACTGCAGGTGCGCCCGATTCCGGGCTCGGGCCCGGGCCTGTACATGGACCGCGTGCTTCCGGGCTTCGAGGGCCTGCAGCCGGGTGCCGGGGTGGAGCTGCAGTGGAGGATGCAGGAGGGCAGCCCCTTCGGCTGGTGGTACGTACACCTCGACGCCCTCGACCGCGACGAGGGCGGTGCGCTCGCCACCGCGACGGTCACTTTCCGCCACTTTCCAAGCAACTCTCGCTTCTACAGGCTGCAGGTGCGCTTCGGCGACTCGCAGATGCGGCCCTGCAAGTTTGGGGGCTTCACAGGCGGCATCCGGAGCACCACAGAGGCCGAGCGGAAGCATTGGATGACCTTCTTTCCCCGGCGCAAGGCTGTGCGGTGAGCTGGCGGGCAGGCGGTTGCGGGACGCAGCCTGCTTCCATTGCATCTGCTTCGCGTAGTCGTCAGCGGGTGAAGGACCGCCACGGAATGCTTCAGAGCGTTTGGCCAGCGTGACGCGATTTTCCAACGTGGCAAGACAATGATTCCTGTCCACGCTGGCGTTGGCCAGCGCGGCTATCAGTTTTCTTGGCTACGACGGCGTTGTCGGCCTGGTCGCGCTGGCTTTGGCCTGTGTGGCCGGATTAATAAGTATTGGCGAGCACGGCGCAGAGGGCGCGGTGGCCAGGTCCCCGCTTCAAGAATTCCCCTCCCATCCCCAGTGTTGTGAGACAGTCGCTGTCTTTGTCCCTCTTGCAGGGGTTCGATGTATACACTTCGTCGTTTGGTCGGCCGAGGAGCTAAGGAGGTCGGCGGCGGAACTCGGTGAACAGGCGCTCCAGCGTGCCACAACCCGGGAAGCCGGGGCGTCTACACACCGAGCTTCATAGCCGGCCAGACGACTTGGTGTTCTCGTCGAACCTCTACAGGGTCCATGTCGATCCGATCGATCCGATCCGGTGTCGGGATCACCGGGTCCGATCCGATTCGGTCTCGATGTGCTGGCGCGGCCGATCCGATTCGAATGCGAGATCGAACCCTAACCCCGCCTCCCATCGACTCAGGGGAATCGATGGCGGGGTAGAGCTCGGATCTCGCCACCTTTGGATCGCCCCTCCTGCTTCATCTGGGCATGGGTTCCCCTCCTCCTCACCCTCGCCCCCCCCCGGCCCCTCCGCCTCCCCCTCGCCCTCGCCCTCGCCCTTCCACGCTTCCTCACCCGCCCCTCCTCCTCACCCTCGCCCTCCCCCCTCCATTTAGTGCTCTGCTGGTGGCTGCCCGCGCTGGCGGTGCGCCCGGCAGCGCGCCGAAAGGAGAGGAGGCGCAGGGTCCTGCGGGCATCTGGCTGGGCTGGGCACCCTCCTGGCCAGACTCGGCAGGCGGCACCGGGTGGAGGTGGAAGCACTGGGAAGTGGAAGCGCTTGGTTTGTCACCGCCCACCAAGCCACCCCAACCCAATCCGAAGACCCCGATTTGCCTCCGGAACATTGAAAAACACATATGAAGTCCGTACCCCCCCCAACCTGAAATTCGGGTCTTCGGGTCGGGTTGGGGTGGTCTTGTCGGTAGTGAGTTTGGCCACGAGATATGCCGTTGACCCGGCAGAGAGGCCTTCGCGTCCGCCGAAGCGGGATCGTATACCCTGATCTTGCGGCTGGTGCTGCCGACCCTGAAGTGGGACGACGAAGACGAAGACGACGACGATGACGAAGACGAAGACGACGACGACGACGACGACGACGACGACGACCACGACGACGACGACGACGACGACGACGACGACGACCACGACGACCACGACGACGACGACCACGACGACGACGACGACGACGACGACGACGACGACGACGACGACGACGACGACGACGACGACGACGACGACGTTCGCGAGCCCTCGTGGGGGCTCTTGTGGGCTGGCCTCGGGACCCCACCGCGGGGACCCCCTTGGGACCGCCCCCCAGCGATCCCCTCCCAGGACGGCATCCCCAAGCGGGGAAGGGATCAAGGGCCTTCCCTTCGGCTCGACTGGTGTTCCCCCTCTTGCGGCTCTGTGGGCTCTCTTGGGCCGTTTTGGTTGGAGAGGGGGCGGGACACGACTCGGGGGACCCCCCCCCGCCCCCCCTCCCACCCACGGCGCGGGGAAGGGATCGAACGGAAGAAGCTCCCCTTCGACTCGGTTGCGACGCTTCTCGATTTCCTTCTGGCTGGGCCGCTTGCGGGAGGAGGGCCCAGGGAAAAGGGGGGAGTGGCGGCGGCGACTCAAACGGAACACCGTCTCACGCACGCCGACAGGGCCGGCGGACTCTTCAGCAGGAAGGGTAAGCTGCGCTCTGCACGAAGGCACCTGCACACCACGTCCATGCCCGGCCTCGGCACGGCGTGTGGGGCCCACGCGGCCAGTGTCGGGACCGTCCGTGCACCGTGTCGGGGCCCAGTGGGGGCCCTGGCCGGGTCCGACCAGGCATGGGCGGTCTCGGACAAGTGGCTTACAGGGTCCGGCTTGAATAGGGAACACTTATTTTTCAAAAGGGGCTCGGTCGTTCCTTTGGTTTGCATGTGTTCTGCTACCTTTTTGGCGGCGAGCCCCCCTGGTGTTCCTTCGGACTTCCTAGACGTCTCGGAAACACAGGGGCTTCGCTCCTTATTTATCGTTCCTTATGTCAGGCCGACTACTGTATTCGAGGTGTTGTGATCGGCATTGTTTGATGAGCGCGCTGGTCTCGGCCACCTTCGGGGTCCCGAGGGTGCCCGAGGTCCTCTCTGGCTCTCCGCCTTCGCCCACGCGGCCGCCGCCGATGTCGCCTCGGATCCCGCGCGCGCTCGCTGCAGCCGCCGCGGGAGGCAAGGGCAAGGGCGGCAAGGGCAAGGGCGGCAAGGGCGGCAAGGGCAAGGGCAAGGCGAAGGCTCCACCGGCGCCCGCAGCAGCCTGGCGCGGAGAGGCAGGACGAGGGAGACGGCCCGTGGTGTCGCGCGGCACGCATGTGCTTCGCGGGCCGTGTCGCGCACAGGGCCGGGGCGGGGCTACGACGTTCATTCGTTGCGCAGCGTGGGGACGGGTCGAGTGGTTTAGGATGGGCTGGGCATTGGTGTCCTGTATGGTGGGTAGCGGCCTATCCGCTTGCACCTCCCCCGCCACGAGGCCCCACACAGGATGTTCCATAGGCTGCACGAAGGGTAGCGCCGTACACTGCGCCAGACGGATCGCAGCTTCCCCGCCTTAGACCTCCCGTGTTCCGCCATGGGCTGCGCCAGACACCCCGCGCACAAGAGCATCGCGAGCTACCCATTGCTTTTGTTCCCAACCATCCTGTGGTGTTGGGCCCCTGCTTTTAGAAGACAGCGCCCTGCTGTCGTCACCTCCCGCCCTTCCCTCTTCCTCCCCCTCATCCCTCCTCCTTCCTCCTTCCCACCACCCAACCTTGGCACACCCCTCGCACGTGTCGTAGTCTCTTAGGGAACTCCACCTGAGGCTCCAGCGGTTGCTCCCGCATGCCGCCGCCTCCCAACTTGGGCGCACCTCTAATATGTGTCGTGGCCCATAGGGAGCTCCACCAATGGCTCCAGTGGTTGCGCTTGCATGTCGCCGCCACCCCACTTTGGCGCACCTCTCACACGTTTCGTGGCCCGATAGGGAGCTCAACCACAGGCTCCAGTGGTTGCGCCTGAATGCCGCCGCCACCCCACGTTGGCGCACCTCTCACACGTTTCGTGGCTCCATAAGGGGCTCCACCAAAGGCCCTGATGGTTGCGCCCGCATGCCGCCACCACCCCACTTTGGCGCACCCATCATGTATCGCGGCCCCATAAGGAGCTCAACCTGAAGCCCCAATGGTTGCGCCCGCATGCCGCTACCGTCCCACTGGCGCAACCCTCACACGTGTCGCCTCACGTAAGGCCCCAATAATTGCGCCCGCATTCAGCCACCACCCTATTTTGGCGCACCCTGTAACGTCTCGTGGCCCCATCGGGAGCTCCACAGAAGGCCCAAGTGTTTTCGCCCGCATGCCACAGCCGCCACTTTGGCACACCCCTCACACGCTTCGTGGCCCTTCGGGAGCTCCACCGAAGGCCCCAGTGATTGCGCCCGCATGCCGCCACCACCCCACTTTGGCAAACCACCTCGCAAGGTCCCTGCCCCCATAGGGAGCTCCACCTAAGGCCCCCGTGTTTTCGTCCGCCTGCCGCCACCACCCCACTTTGGCGGATCCCCCAAATGGAGCTCCGCCTAAGGTGCCAATGGTTGCACACGTATGCCGCCACCGTCCTAATTGGTACTTCCCTCACACGTATCGTGGAACCACAGGGAGCTCCACCTAAGGCCCCAGAGATGTTTGGGACCCTCCGGGGCCCGTCTTGGGCCGTCTTGCAGGTTTTTGGGCCGCCTTGGAGCCCTTTTGGGGAATGTTTGGGCCGTCCTGGGGGGTCTGTGGGGTCTCCTGAGCCGCCGTGGACACCATGGGGACCAAAGAAGCGAATCTGTTGAAAATGCGCGTTGTATGACTGGAGTGGGCTGGTTTTCGCGTCGGGGGGGTCCTCTTGGGGGCCTTTTGAGTCGTCTTGGGGGACTTTTAGGCCATCTTGAAGTGACTTTGGGCCCTCTTTGGGCGCTCATTGGCCGCTCTGGAGCGGCCTCGGGCCGTTTCGGGGCTCCGCGGGATCGTCCAGGAAGCGATCCTGGGCCCGCTCGGGCGGCGCAGGATGGCCTGGAGGGCTCCCGAAACCGAAGATTTGAACTTCACGTTGCTGGGAGCGCACAGGACCGAATGTATATACGGGAGGGGGTCTGATAAGCATAACATTCGAGAAGGAGTATGGAACTCCGCCTCAGGCCCCTGTGGTTCCGCCCGCATGCCGCCCCCCCCCCCCGCCACACTTTGGCACGCCTCACACGCTTCGTGGCCCCGCAGGAAGCTCCACGAACGGCCCCAGTGGTTGCCATGTCGGCGCACTCCTTCACTCGCTTCATGGCCCCATTGGGAGCTCCACCGAAAGCTCCTGTGGCAGGAATCGTATGCGTGACCGCCCACATTTTGCGAGGAGTTCTACCCAAGGCCCCATAGGGAGGAACCGCATGCGTGACCGTGCCTCTTTGGTTTGGAGCTCCACCGGGTGCCCCATCGGTAGGAGTTGCATGCGCGACCGCGCCAATTTTGGTACACCACTCGCACGCTTCGTGGCCGCATAGGGGCCCCACCAGAGGCCCCCGCCGCCTGCTGCCCTCGAGACCGCGCCCTGCTGCTCCCCAGAGCCGGGTCTACAGACGCTCAGATCCGCCGTGACGGATTACCTCCAGATGTATTCCGTTGCGGCTGACTTTCGCGACCCCATCAGCATCGTCGTTCCCGTACGTTAGCTAGCCCCCTCCCTTAGTTTCCCCCTGCCTTACGGCACTCGCAGCTGCATATTGTTGGATCCTTCGCCATACTAACTTTCCAACCATCCTGTGGCGTCGGGTTCTCGTTTCGAATCGGCAGCGCTGGGCATCTACCTCCTTCCCTCCTTACCTCCTCCTCCCTCTCCAGTGCTTGCGCCCGCATGCCGCCGCCACCCCACCTTGGCGCACCCATCACACGCTTCGTGTTTCCATATATGCCATAGGGAGTTCCACCTGGTTCGGCTGCGTCGCAGTCGGTGGAGTTCGGCCGGCTCGCTTCGGTCGGTGGTCGTGTCGTTGCTGCGTCGCTGCGCCTCTCCAGGCTGCTTCAGGCGGTTTCGGTTACGGCCATGATGAAGGGCGGACAGCGGTCACGGAGGGCGGTCCAGGGCGTCTCGGTTGGCCCATGGGGCGGAGGGCGGTCTGCTCCGCGCTGTGCGGAGGTGGTGATCGAGCCTCACCGCTTCCCGGGAGTGTTCGTCTCGAAGGGCAAGGACGACTCCCTGGTGACCAGGAGACGGGAGAGGAGGGGAGGTTCTCTGCATGCTTCGTTGAGCCTCCAGGGGGCTCCTCGTCGCCGCAGCTGGATGCCGTTCGATGTTCTAGTCAGAACGCGCACAGGGTGGGTTCGGGGGCCCCTTCGCTTCGTGACCAGAGTTGCGGCGGAAGGTCTTTCGCCCGTTTCGGCCCCGGGAGGCGCTTGCTGGGCCCCGGAGCCTGTGAAGGCACGGCCCAGGAGCAAAGCGTCAGGCAGAGGGGCATAGGGAATAACTTTGAGGGGGCCCTCCAAGACCACATTTTTGAGGGGTGGTCCAGGTCTGCAGCCCAGCCGGGTCGATTTGGCTTGGTCACGGAGCGGGAAGTTCGGGAGCGGCCAGCGCGGACAATCGCAAAGCAAGGAGGTGAGTAAGTCGACCGGGCCAACAGTGAGTCACCGCTCAGCGCGGTGAACAACTCCCCCCCGCCTCAGTTATTCGCCCTTTTCCCGCGTTCTGTACAAAAACGGACCCGTGCTGAAAATCCACATTTGCATTTCAGGGAAATCTAGAGGGGGATCAGAACGTTACGCCCTTTCTTGTTTGGATGTGCTGGCTTCGGCTCCTGGTTTGACCGTGGTGTTGGTGCGATGATTTTTTGCACACGGTGCTTCCTGTCAAGACTTCTGTTTCTCCCAAAAACATTTGGATGCAAGGGCGTATTTTGGTAGCCCACAATTGGTTACCGTGCTCCGTCGTCCACTACCGCCCCAAGAAATCGAGACGTGCGGGGTCACCTGGCGACCAGGAGACTTAAATGGGGCGCTCCTCAGGGGGCATCGCCGTCACCGTCGAGGGGTCGCGAGTCTGACGCTTCCTCTTCTTCGGGGAGGTTGAAAGCTGCGAGGGGTGTGCCGAGGTGGGTAGGTGGCACTTTGCGGTGCCATGCGGGTGGTGAATGTGGTAGGGATCCCTGAGGGGCGACGAAACGTGCGAGGTGTGTGTGTGTGTGTGCGTGTGTCGAAATTTGTTGGGGGACGCTATGCGGGACCATGATGGTGGTGCGTTTGGTAGAGTTTCTTGTGTGGCCACGAAACGTGTGAGGGTTGTGCCGAAATTGTCTGGGGAACGCTGTCCGGTACAATCCCAGTGTGGCCTTGGTGGAGCTCCTTGTGGGTCGAGGAAACGCGTGAGGGGTGTGCCGAAATTTGCTTGGGGGCTCCATGCGGTACCATGTCCTTGAGGTCTTCGGTTGAGCTCCTTTTGTAACCACGGAGCGTATTAGGGGTGAGCCGGAATGGGCGGGGTGCGCTTTTCGGTGTCATGCCAGTGCTGCCATCTGTGGAGCTCCTTGTGGGACCATGAAGCGCGTAAGGGGTGTACCGACAGGGGGATGGGGACGCTATGCGCTACCGTGTCAGTGGGGTCTTCGGCGCAGGCCCCTGTGAGGCCACAGAAGGTGCGAGGGGTGTGCCAAAACTGGCGAGGGACGCTGTGCGATACCATGCTGGTAAGGTCTTCGTTGGAGTTCCCTGTGGGACCACGACGCGTGTGAGAGGTGTACCGACATGGGCCGAATGTGCTTTTCGGTGCTATGCCAGTGCGGCCTTTGGTGGAGTGGCCTGTGGGGCCACGAAGCGCGTGAGGGGCGTGCTGCAATGGGCTGGGGGACGCATTGCGGTGCCATACCAATGTGGCCAGCGGTGAAGCTCCTCGACAGGAAATGAAATGTGTGAGGCGTGTGCCGAGATGGGCTGGGGGACGCTATGCGGTTCCATGCTAGTGGTGCCTTCTGTGGGGTCCTATGGGGCCACGAAGCGTGTAATGGGGTGTTCCGACATGGGCGTGGGGACGCTAAGCGGATCCATACCAGTGGTGCCTTTGGTGGAGCATCCTGTCGAGCCATGAAACACGTGAGTGGTGTGCCGAAATCTGTTAGGTGATGCTTCGTGATACCATGCCAGGGCGGCCTTCGGTGAAGCTCCCTCACTAAGCGTGTGAGGGATGTGCCGAAATTGGCGGAGGGACGCTGTGCGGTCGGTACCGTGTCATTGAGGCCTTCAATAAGGGTCCCCGTGGGACCACTAAGTGTTTGTGTGTGTGTGTGTATGTGAGGGGTGTGCCGAAATGGGCGGGGCAACGCTGTGCGGTTCCATGCCGGTGAGGCCTTCGGTCGAGCTCCTTCTGTAGCCACGAAGCGAGTGAGGGGTGTTCCGAAATGGGTTCGGGGGCGCTATGCGGTACCATGTCACTGAAGCCTTGGATGGAGGTCCCTGTGGGGCCACTCCGTGCACGGTTGTGTGAAGTTGCTGGAACTGGCGGGGGGACGCTGTGCGGGTCGCCATGCCATTGAGGCCCCGGGTAGAGCTCCTTGTGGGGCCACGAAACGTGTGAGGGGTGTGCCGAACTTGGCTGGGACGCTATTTGGTACCATGGCAGTGCGGCCTTCGGTGATTCTCCTAGTGGGGCCACGAAACGTTTGAGGGGTGTGCCGAAATAGGCGGGAGGGCGCTGGGCGGTACCATGTCAGTGAGGCCTTCGGTAGAGCTCCTCGTGAGGCCACGAAGCGTGTAAGGGGTGTGATCCGAAATGGGCGGGGGAAGCTGTTTAGTACCATGCCAGTTTGGGTGGAGCTCCTTGTGTGGCGAGGACGCTTGTGAGGGGTGTGCCGCACTTGGCTGGGACGCTATTCGGCACCATGGCAGTGCGGCATTATGTGAAGCTCCCAGTGGGGCCACGAAGCATGTGAGGGTTGTGCCGAAATAGGCGGGGGAACGCTACGCAGGTCCATGCCATTGATGCCTTCAGTAGCGCTCTCTGTGAGGCCACGAAGCGTGTAAGGGGTGTGCAGGAACCGGCGAGGGGAAGCTGTGCAGTACCATGCCAGTGCGTTTGGTATTTCTTGTGGGGCCACAAAGCGCGTGAAGGGTTTGCTGGAATTGGCTTTGGGACGCTATCCGAAATCATGCCAATGCGCCCTTCGGTGAAGCTCCATGTGGGGCCACGAAACGTGCGAAGGTGTGCGGGAACCGGCGGGGGGAAGCTTTTCGGTACCAGGCCAGTGAGGCCTCTGGTTGAGTTCCCTATGGGGATCGGGGTGCGCTTAAGTCGGGCCTGTCCCTCTAAAGGAGGAACATTCAAAAATAGTTCTATCATCAAGTGGGGAAGGTCTTATACTTATTTTTGAGCTATATTTGATTTTATTTTTATTATCAATTTTTGTATTGTTCATCCGAAGTCCGCCTCAAGGACGACATGCCCGACCCAGGGGTACGCTTGGCGACATCGTGCCACTGTGTCCTTCGGTGGAGCTCCCCGTGGGGCCACGGCACGCGTGCGAGCGGTGAGGAGGCACGGCGGGCAGAGGTCATGAGGAGAGGGAGAGGACAGGGGGGAGGCAGGAGGAGGAGGAGGAGGAGGAGGAGGAAGAGCAGGAGGAGAAGGAGGAGGAGGAGGAGGAGGAGGATGTTGCAGGATGCTGCAGGCCTGAACTCCGCAGTTGCGAGGCACGCACCGCGGCGACGATTGCAGCCTCACTCACCCCAGGCCGTCCCTGGGCGATGGAGGTCGGCTGTGGTCAAAATCGAGACCCCCCTCGCCTGAGGTCTTGGGGGGGCTTCCTTGGAGGAGGAGGAGGGGGAGGAGGAGGAGGAGGAGGAGGAGGAGGAGGAGGAGGACCAGTGTAAAACCAAGAGTCATCAACGATGCTGGAATTCGCCCTCCCTCCAGGCTCCCTCTTCATAGGCCCCCACAGCGATTCATGTCCATTGAGGGAACTTCCTCGTCGGATGACAACCGTTTGACGATCCTGAAGCATGTTAAAATATTGTCTTGAATCCTTCCAAAACGCTATTTCTGGTACGTTGATCATAGAAATCCGTGAAACCCTTGCACATTGTTAAGACGGATGTGCGCGGCGCTAAGGCGACAGCCACATTTTGAAAAGGAGCCGCCCTCAATCCGTGAAGCTCTTGCAATTGTTTAAAGCGGGAGC
Source organism: Prorocentrum cordatum (assembly GCA_963575745.1). Taxonomy (NCBI): domain Eukaryota; class Dinophyceae; order Prorocentrales; family Prorocentraceae; genus Prorocentrum; species Prorocentrum cordatum. The sequence continues at coordinate 74,138 of CAUYUJ010017034.1, read as the reverse complement.
CACATTTTGAAAACGGCCCGCCGTCAATCCGTGAAACCTTTCCAAATGTTTGAAACGAATGTGCGCGGCGCTAAGGCGAGAGCCACATTTTGAAAACGGCCCGCCTTCAATCCGTGAAACTCTTCCAAGTTTTTTGAAACGAATGTGCGCGGCGCTAAGGCGAGAGCCACATTTTGAAAACCACCCGCCCTCCGTCTGTGAAACTGTTGCCACTTTTTAAGCTTCAGGGGTGCGACAGGGAGGAGGTATCTATAAGGAGAAGGGATGGGGGAGGAGGAGGTGGAGAATGAGGAGGAGGAAGAGGAGGAGGGGGAGGAGGAGGAGGAGGAAGGTGGGAGTGAGACGCGGGGCGTGACTGATTCAAAGCGATGGTTGAGGCATGCAAGTTGTTCTGGCGAAAACCCCAACCGCATGCAGGCGCGAGCTCCGCCAAACCAGCAGGTGAAACGGATGATTTTGAGGATGTGTCACGGCGCTTGCGAAGAGCCTACCGAAACAGAAGCGGCGGCGCCATGCGAACCCTGCCGCTGGATTCTTCGGTAGAGCTCTCTATGGGGCCACGGAGCGTCCATGGGAGGAGGGGCGAACCTTACGGGGCGACGTCAAGCGGGCCCTGTCGCTGGCACTTTGGACGAAGCTTGTGAAGGGTCTGCTGACATGGGCTGGGCGACGACACGCCTACCCTGCTATTGGAGCCTTCGGTGGAGCTCCCCGTGGGGCCTTGAAGGGTGTGAGAGGTGTGCGGAACTGGGCGAGGGGGGAACGTCATGCGGGCCACGAAACGTGAGAGAGGTGTGTCGAAAAGAGGGCGGCGTGGTGACGCCATGCGTGCCCTGACAGTTTGGCTTGCGGTGGAGCTCCGTATGGTGCCACGGAGCGTGTGAGGGGTCTGCCGGCATGGGCTGGGCGATACCATGCGCGCCGTGCTTCTGGGCCCTCGGTGGAGCTCCCTCTGGGGCCGCGAAGCTTCCGAGGAGTGTGTCGACGTGGGCGGGGAGACGCCATGCGGGGCGTGACATGTTGGCCTTCGGTGGAGCTCCCCGTGGGCCCACGAAGCGTGTGAGGGAAGGGGTGTGCCGACATGGGCGTAGTCACGCCGTGCGGGCCCTCGCAGTCTGGCCTTCGGTGGAGCGTGCTGCAGGGCCCAGGGAACACGCGAGGGGCGTGATCCGAAATGGGCGGGGCGACGCCCGCGGGCCCTCGCATTCGGGCCTCTCGGTGCAGCTCCCCACGGGGGCCACGAAGCGCAGGAGGGGTGGGCCGAAATGAGCGGGCTGACGCCATGTGAGGCGTTCCAAGAAGAGCTCTGCCCGCGAGGATCGAAGGAGCTGTCGTCTCTTCTGCGGCGGACGGGCGGCGGAGGGTCGGCGGAAGTCAAACGACGGCGGCAGCCGGCCGAAGGCTGCGGAAGCAAAAGATGCGTTCCCAAGAGATGCACACGTTTTTGGGTGCAGGGTTTCCGAAGTCGGCCATGTGTGCCCTTGCATTCAGGCCTTCGGTGGAGGGGGATCGGTCCGCATTCGCAGCACGCGCACGTGAAGCTTTCGATTGTGGCCGTTCACTGGTGGAGGGGGATAGGGGGGCAGGAAGCGTGCGTGGGGCTCGCCAGGAGGAGCTCGGGGGGTCGCCATGCGGTCGCGCGCAGTGGGGCCGTGAGCGGAGCTCCCTGTGGGGAGGGGGGGCAACGAAGCGTCGCAGGGTCGCGCCCAAACTGGCTCGCGGACGCCGTGCGGGGCCGCGCCCACTGAGACCGTATACGGAGCTCCCTCGGGGGGGGGCGCGGCGCGTGTGAATTCGTGTGCCGTCCTGGGCTCAGGGGCGCCATGCTGTTGCGCCCATCGAGACCGTACTTGGAGCCCCCCAAGGGGCACGGAACGTGTGCGGGGAGTGCCAGAGCAGGCTCGGGGACGCCATGTGGCCGCGGCCACTGAGACCGCAGGTGGAGCTCCCCATGGGGCCACGAGGCGCGCGATGCGTGTGCCGAGGTGGACCCATGCGGAGAGCAGAGGTGCGGAAAGGAGGGGGAATAGCGAAGGGAGCAGAGGGAGAAGGTGGAGCGCGGTGCTGCGGAGTTGAAGCGAGGGCGCAACACCACAACATTATCGTGATACAAATGACAAGGCTCCCTCGCACGCGGGGGGCGCCAACTTGCTGTTCCTCCACCTCCACGCCCGCTTCCTTGTCGTCGTCGTTCTCCTCCTCCGCCTTTTTCTTTGCATGCACATGCTTGCGTCCTGTCGCACCCCCAGACGCGTTGGCAGGGCGGGCTGGGCGCTTCGCTGGAGACTCTCCTGCCGCCTATGATCCTGATGCTCGGAGTTCGCAGAAACTTCAAGACTGCACGGCCGGCCGTTTTGAAACTGGGTCTCTCGCCTTCCTGCAGCGCGCATCCTGTTTGAAAGTTTTGGGGGATCGTTTTCAAAAAGGGTTTCTCCCGTTGATGCCGCGCACATTCGTCTCCAACTTTCGCAGCAGCCTCAAGGACGGATGGTTATTCCTTTCCCAAGTGGTACTCTCGCCCCAGCGCCGCGCACATTCGTACGGGGTCCACGCCAAAATGGCATGCCCATATCGCGCAGGTCTTTCAATGGGGGCGCCTCTTGTAGTGCAAAGGAAAGCTTGTAGGGACGCGTCAGGAGAGGACTTGTGGCGGGAGGGTGTATTGCAGCATT
>CAUYUJ010017034.1:56466-68966 GCA_963575745.1 Prorocentrum cordatum | reverse complement strand
AAGGTGGAGTACCGCGTGTGGGGCTGATAGCCGGACCACCGTCCGATCGGACGGGCCGATCTGAACTGCTCACCTCCGTCGACGATGGCGTTCGCAGGCGACCATGTGCCTGCAATCTTCGGGTTCCACTTCGTAATAGCGGGCTGCTCAGAAAACAAATAAGCTGGAGGATACACGCCCAGAGGGGCTACTCGGACGCACCCCGATGGAGGACGGTCGCTTCCCCCATCGTGCATCTTTGAGTCAGGCCAAGCATCGCAGTTTAGCCGAAAAACCCGCCAAGTCAGGGATTACCGTCTTGACACCCCCCGTTGGGCGCAACTCTGTCGCGACCAGAGCAGCACGGGCTTCATCTCGAGGAGCCAGGAGTTATGATGCTGGTACGTTCCAGGATGCGCTGGATTCCATGGTGTTGTGCGCCGACTTCAGAAGAAAGGGCAGCCAGATACTCCAGACATGCTGGGGTGCACCCCGAGCCAATAGCATCATGGATCATTTTCGTCGTATCTAAGTTGCGTACTTGTTGATGGTTTGGAATCCAGGGTGTGTGTACAGTCTTGCCTGCATACCTCGCTCTGCCGTGCCAGTGTCAACTTCGCGGGCTCAGGTCTTCATTTCAGGCAGGAGGCGGGTCTCGGAGAGCCGAAAGGAGAAGCAAAAGGGTGGAGGATGAGAGGGATGAGAAGGAGGAGGATGAGGAGGAGGTGGAGGAGGCGGAGGAGGATGAGGATAATGAGTTGGAAGAGGCAGAGGAGAATAAGAAGTATGAAGTTGAGACCAATGATGATGATGGAGGAGTCAGTAGATGCTGACGAAGACGATAATGATGTTGCTGTTGATGGGGATGACGACGACGAAGACGACCACGAAGACTACGGCGACGACGACGACGACTACGGCAACGATGATGATGCTGCTGCTGATGATGATGGCGATGATCGTGATGCTGCTCACGATGATGGTGATGCTAATGATGCTGATGATGATGCTGCAGATGAAGATCATGATGCTGATGCTGCTGATGTTGCTGCTGCTGATGATGATCATGCTGATGATGCTGATGATTCTGATGATGGTGATGATGATCATGATGGCACTGACGATGATGATGTTGGTGATACTGATGCTGCTGCTGCTGATGATGCAGATGCTGATGCTGATGCTGCTGCTGATGATGATGCTGATGCTGCTGCTGCTGGTGATGATGATGCTGATGATGGTGATGATGCTGCTGATGATGAAGATGCTGCTGCTGCTGATGATGCTGAAGATGATGACGATGTTGATGATGATGATGATGATGATGATGACGATGTTGATGACGATGAGGATGATGATGATGATGAATGATGATGATGATGATGATGATGATGATGATGATGATTATGATGATGATGATGATGATGATGATGATGATGATGATGATGATGATGATGATGATGATGATGATGATGATGATGATGATGAGATGATGGAGGAGAGGAGGAGAGGAGAGGAGGGGGAGGAGGAGGAGGAGGAGGAGCACGACGAAGCGAAGCGTAAAGAGGAGTTGGAGGAGGAAGTCTGCAGGAGAGGGGACTGCATGGTGTAATTGAGGAACACGAGGGATGAGGAGGAGTAGGATGAGGAGGAGGAGGAGGAGGAGGAGGACGAGGAAGGAAGGGAACAGGAGGAAAATAAGGAGGAGGAGGAGGAGGAGGAGGAGACTAAGGGGGTGGAGGGAGAGAGGAGGCGGGGTGTTTCCCGGCTCGGCTCTGCCCACAGCGCGTGCACGGGCCTCTCTGTCTGAGCCCGCGGGGCAGAGAGAGAGAGGACCGATGCGTGCCGACAGGTGAGGCGTTCCAGAAATCGGCGGCGAGCCAGGGGGGAAGCGAGAAGGAGGTGGCCTTCTCAGAAGGCGGCGGGACTTCTCAGAAGGCCGCCTGGCCTTCTGAGGACTTGTCTGCGTCTTCGGGGGGAGGCCGAGGAAACTTCTCAGAAGGCCGGGGACTTTCCGAGCCTTCGCAGAAGGCCCGCCCCTTCTCACTTCTTCCTCCCCCCCGAGCTGGCCGCCGAGCACAAACAAGACGCCGGAATTGGGGTATCCCCCGAGATCCTGGCGCTGCATTTTTTTTTCACGCCAGGCGCTTTCGCCGCAATTTTCGGGCCCCGGGACCTCACTGATCGATCCGGCTCGGAGAGAACGACGCAGAAAGATGGCGTCCAGGGCTCCAGTCGTGGACGATGTTGCACGTGATTCGCAACTTCGATCCCAGGGTCCAGGGTCTTTCCAGAGTCGGCCAGGTGTGTGGGCCGTGCATCCGACAGCCGACCGTTTTATCCGAAGCCGTGCCATCTGGACAAGTGCATCCGAGACGAGTCTATCCCGGCGAGCTCGTCTGGACAACTTCTTCTAGACGAGCTCATCCGAAGACGGGTTCATCCGAAGATGAGGTCATGCTAAGAGACGAGATCAGCCGCAGACAAGTTCATCCGGACGAGTTTATCTGGACAATTTTATCCGGACGGGTTCGTCCGGAAGAACGTGCTTCTGGATGAATTGGTCGCGGAAGACGTCGTTCAGGATGAATTGGTCGTCCCCCATCCCGGTGCGGTTCGAAGAGCGCGGGTGAGACACCACCCGGCGTCTACAGGCCTGTGGCGCCTCGGAAGATCAGGACGGCCTGTCTTTCGGAGCTCGGGCCGTGTTGGGCGCGGGGCCCCACAGAAATCAGAGTAGCAAACAGTCCGCGCACTATGAAGGTCACTCTTGCCTAGGGTCACTCCTGCGTGTAGCCGATAGAAGGGGTCGGCGGAAAGCAGCGGCACACGTCACGTCGGAGCCAGCTGGGGAACTGAGATGGCCCAGCATGGGTGCCAGCAGCAGGAAATGGGGGCGAGTTTTAATTTGTTCGGCATCCGGAGACCGTTTTCGGGCTTCGGGACCGTCAGAAACGGATCTTGGGGACAGATGCACCAGGTGGACCTTGGGAGGGGTCCGGGGACAGATTTTGAGCGGTGCTTGCTTCATCCCCCCCTCCTGATCGATTTTCTGGGGTCCCGAACAGTTCAGACCCCCGAGCCGCCCCCAAACCCCACGCACCGACTTGGTCCGTGGAGACCGGCTGTCTGCTGCTGCCTTCTCTCTTCCAGCGGCATCCCTTGAACACGTCTACGGTCGAGAACTTTGGCTCCGCGTGTCGCGCCGCTGGTTCTGGCCCACCGCGCATCGGCGCGACACTTTTCCGTCGCAGCGCGGCAGAGGCGATCCGCAGGCGCGCTCTGGTGGCCCGGGAGGCATGGCGTCCTCACTGTCCAGCAGCCAGAGGGGGGAAGGAGGAGGGGGGCGGCCGCGGAGAGAATCAGAGCGTGAATTACCTACCCCGCTTTCGCTTCCAGGCAGAACCAAGTCATACCACGCGCCTCCTCGTCAAGCGGCCTGACCAGTACAGGCCGTAGTTTGGCACCGCTTGGTATCTCTTGGAAGCGAGGGTTGTCAAAAGCGGGGTAGGTGTGTTTGCCCCGTAGAGAAGGCGGAGGAGGAGGGCACTCACAGCACGAAAGACTTTCGGCAGGAGTGGCCAGGGCCGCCAGCCTGTGCTGGGGCGACCTGGCAGTGGACGCGGAGCGGCATCACGACCGCAGCCATGGGCAGAGGCAACGACTGCAAGGTCTGGCAGCGCAGAGCACGTCGAACCAGTGCAGGAGGAGGGGCGGCGAGCCCGCAGCAGCGAGAGCAGGAGCACCCGGAAGAATGCCGGGAGGCCGTAGCGTCAGGCTTTGCTGCAGAGGTACGGCGTCAGTGGCATTGGAGGCACGGCCACGGCCGAGGGGGGTGACCAGGCAGCGACGAGCTCGCTGCAGCAAGACGCTGCCTGCTGCGAGGCTGAGCTGCCGAGAGCGGGGCTGCTGAGCGCCAGAGCTGGGCTGGGCTGCCGACGGGCTGCAAAGCACCTCGGCGCGACAGGCTATCCACGTCCTGGGTCCCCGTTGGCGTTTCGAGTTCTTCCCAGCCTCCCGCCCCGCGCGGAGCGGAGCGGCACGCTATATCCGTTTGCAGGGCATCGCGCGTGTCACCTGGGGCCACCGCCGCGACACGCTGAAGCAGTTCCTGACCGTATAGCTAAGCCGTGCTGGCGATAGCTGATGGCATGCAGTGGGGCTGCTCCTCCTCCTCCTCCTCCTCCTCCTCCTCCTCCTCCTCCTCCTCCTCCTGGCGGCAAGAGTCTGCGGAAGGCTGCAGAAGTGGGGAAATTGCCATCTTTCGCCTTCGGCGACGCGCGAGCTCGAATCCTGCCAGTCGGGCGGGCCCAGGCAGGAGAGGTAAAGCCGAGCAGGCGGGCCTCATAGGGCATTCCAGGTCTGTGCGCCCGAGCAGCTTGTATGGGAGCTGCAGTACAAGTAGGGCGCTGGTGCTTTGGGGTTCAGGGCTTCCGGGATCGGGCCGACGCTGTTGGAACACTCAGGCGGTCGGAGGGTTGGGTTCGGATCATCTCCCCACCCGATTCTTGCTGTCGATTCGCGCGGCCCATCCGAGCTCGTACGATCCAGGCGCGCCGTTCTTCGGCAAGTCGATCCCCTGCCTCGAGCACTCGCCAGCGGGTGATTTCTCGGGGAGGCACACCCCAAGGTGGGGGAAGTGTACCGCCAGGGGCTTACGTTCAGGAAAGTCTGCTTAGCGTGTCGCGTCTACTACGCATGTCCCTGTCCCCAAGCATCAACGTTTCGTGCGTTTTCCAGCCTCCCGTTCCACGAATCACAGCGGCACGCAGTCAGTTTGCATTGCGGACCATATCGCAGGGGCCGCCGCCGCCGCGACACGCTAAGCAACAATTTCCCACTGTATCTAATCGCCCCCATCGAGCATCTCTGGGTGTGGCCCCAAACATGTCGAGCGTGTTCTCTGGCCACTCGGCCTGGGATCTGGGTCGCTCCCTCTCGTCTGCGGCCCCCTGCTCGCAGCGGCACGCCAGCGGAAGATGATGCTACTAAGAATAATAGTAAGAACACAAATCATAATCATTAGTAAGAATATTAATGCTACTGATAGTAATGGTAATACTGATAAGCCCAAATGAGAAGAAGACGAAGCAGAGGACGCAGTGTGTCCACAAGGCACGTGGGCGATACCCCGATTCAAACCCATCACCTCCCCGTTGCCGATCCCCCCTCCCGGTGCCCGGGCCACCCGAGGGGACGCGTGCGCGCGCGCGCCGCACTTCGCGCGGCTTCGCGGCCTGGGCCGCGGGGCCGCTCCTCGCTCGGGCCCCCGAGGGCCCTGCAGACGCGGATGGGGGGCAGGGCAGCTCCTCGGCGGCCCTGCCCCGCGGGGCAGCCCTGGGGAGGCTCGCTGGCCGCTTCGGTTCCTTTTTTGGGGCCGTCCACGGGCCGCCTCGCGCCCAGAAGGGCCCGCGCCGCCGTGAGATGGTGGCGGCGTGCCCGACGACCGTTGCCCGGCAGCGGTCGGGGCTCTGGCGTGTTGCGAGCGTGGTCGACGACGACGACGTCTGCCGTGCACCTGGTGGAGTTTCGCAGGCCTGTCGTGCCCGCGTGCCGCCTTGTCGCTGCCATGCGCGCGGCGGCGGCCCTAATTTTCTCTTACCGCAGCGGCCACGACATAGGCATCGTGCTGCTGATAATAGTGTGTGTGTGTATGTGTGTGTGTGTGTGTGTGTGTGTGTGTGTGTGTGTGTGTGTGTGTGTGTGTGTGTGTGTGTGTGTGTGTGTGTGTGTGTGTGTGTGTGTGTGTGTGTGTGTGTGTGTCTGTGTGTGTGTGTGTGTGTGTGTGTGTGTGTGTGTCTGTGTGTGTGTGTGTGTGTGTCTGCGTGTGTGTGTGTGTGTGTGTGTGTGTGTGTGTGCGTGTGTGTGCGCGTGTGTGTGTGTGTGTGTGTGCGCGTGTGTGTGTGTGTGTGTGTGTGCGTGTGTGTGTGTGTGTGTGTGTGTGTGTGCCGTCCGAGGCCCTCTTGGAGCGATGCTGGGGATTATCTTGGGCCCATGTGGGCCAGCTTGCACGACGATCTTGGAGGCTATCTGAGGCTACGTATCCGTAACCGTCTGGGGCCACGTCGGACGCTCCAATTGCTCGCGGCGCCCCTCGTCCAGACCCGCTGGGAGCGGGTAGGGGATTGCTACCCCCCCGAAGGGAAATTCTGGGCGGCTTGGGAAGAGCGTGTAAGCAGTTGCCCAGGCCAGTATTCTCGAGGCCGGCCTGCCGCTTCCTGCGGGCGCTGCCAGTCAGCCAGCCCATGTTTCTTCGCAAAGGCTTTTCACCCTCTGCCCCCGGCCCCCTGCTTTCTCGCAGGCGGAGGGGGGTGAGGTCGCAGTGGAACGGAGAGCCCCTCCACCGGGAAGTCGGTTTCGGTCTCGTGCTCGTGTCTCGCGTGCGGGCGAGGCGAAGCCGCGTGGGCGGGCGAGAGGGATGAACCCTCCTGTGGCTAGGGCGCGGCGAGGGCAGACGTCCGCCCCCGCCCCCCCGCCGCGTGGCGGGCGGGTGCCAGGGGGTGTCCCGCCGTGGTGTCCCGATGGTGTCCCGTGGTGTCCCGCGGTGTTCCGTGGTGTCCAGCGGTGGCCCGTGGTGTCCCGTGGTGTCCCATGGTGTCCCGTGAGGTCGATGGTGGGATCGATAATGAGATCGGTAGCGAGATCGAGAGTCAGATCGATAGTGAGATCGACAGTGAGATCGATAGTCAGATCGACGGTGAGACCGATATCTGGACCGATAGTGAAATCGATAGTGAGATCGAGCCTGAGATCGATACTGAGATCGATATTGATATTGTTGGTGAGAGCGATAGTGAGATTGATAGTGATACCGATCGTGGGACCGGTAGTGAGATCGATCGTGAGATCGATAGTGAGATCGATCGTGAGATCGATACTTTGATCGGTACTGAGACTTAGAGTGAGACCGATAGTCACATGGATTCTGGCTTCGGGAGAGCGGACCTGGTGTAATTTATGGACGATCGTGGTTTCGGGAGTGCGAATCTGGCGTAATTTTCAAAGGATCTGGCCTCGGGAGGATTCTGGCCTCGGGAGCACGAGCTTGGCGCAATTTACAACGGATTCTAGCCTCGGGGGTGCTCGAGTAATTTTACATATCCCGGGGCCCCCTAGGAAGTCTGAGAACCCCAGGGGGGGGCGGTGGAACTGCTTGTTTTTGGCTCCCCCCCCCCGCGCGTTCAGTGACAGTTTTCAGTTGGACGCAGAAAGCGGAGCCATAACTTACATTGGAGAGTGGAAATTGGAACTAGAGCAGGTTGCAGGAACCTCAGCCTGGCAGTCTCATGGCCCCATAAGGTGTCCGGCGGATCATAACACGGGTTTTGCTCACTATCAAGCAACAGGCTCAAGCAGCAGGCCGACTCTCAGTTCATTAGCTTCCGAGACGCACCACCGCCAGCTCTTCTGAGTGGCCAGCACCTCCCTCGCATGCCGTTGAGGCTTGGACCGGTGGGCCCCGAGAGCGACGGTTGTTCGTTGAAGAACGCGTTGGAGACCTACTGGAAGACAAGCAAGCCTCAAGAACACACGCCGGGGTCACTGCCTGCCGCGGCGGCGGCGGGCGGCCGCGGCCGCGGCCGCAGCCGCAGCCGCGGGCGCCGCCGCCGCGGCCCTAGCCGCAGCCCCAGCCGCGTCCGGGGCCGCGGCCGCCGCAGCTGCAGCCGCGGGCGAGACCATCACTGCGGCGGCCGTGGCCTCAGGTTCTCTAGGCCTCTTTAGTAGGTCGGAGTAGACTGGGTCGCAGGATCGCGCCGCATCGCCGATGCATCGCCGATGCGGCTCGATGTGCAGCCCGATTTGCTTCACGCCGACGTCGCCGATGCATCGCCGACGTGGACGATGCATCGCCGCTGCATCGCCGCTGCATCGCCGATGCATCGGCGATGGGAAGCGAGCCTCGGACCCCGCCTGCCCCGATCCCGTCTGGGAGGCCTCCAGGTCCACGACCCCGCGGGCGCGGTCCTCGCCGCGGGCCGCCGGAGATGCCGGCTGCGAGGGGCGGGGCCGCAGTGGCCGCTGCGGGTCCCCGGCCGCGGGCGGCGCGCCTCCGGCCCGGGCGGCAGGCGCCGAGCCGCGGCCCGCGGGCGCCCCGCACGCCGGCCGCGGCACGGGCCAGCCGCCGAGTGCCGCGGCCTCGGCCGCGGAGCTGCCGCCGCCGCCCCCGGGGCCGCCCCCTGCGGGCCTGCCGGCAGAGGCCGGGCCGAGCTCCGGGGGTGCTCTCCGCAGCGGCGTCGCGCGCTGGCCGCCTCCGCTGGAGGTGCCGCCCGCGCCGCTGCCCCGGCCTCCTCGGGGGCAACAACAGGGGGGGGGGGATGGGCTCAGAGGGGGACGCGTGGACCCCCGATCGCCGACTGACCGCCGACAGCCTGGGGCCCGATGGCACACCCCGCCAAGGAACGTTCGCCTGCGCTGTCGGCGGCCTCTCGCCCATCCCTGGGCGAGGCATCGCCGGTTCAGGCTCGATGCTCGATGCCCCCGCCCCTTGAGCTGTTGGAGACGACGATAGGGGCGAATAGCCCAGGGGCGGACATTACACGTATTCGCCCGGGAGGCGTCTCGAAGACATAGATCAGCGGCGCACCTGAATACATGAATGTATTGTTCTCCCCTCGGCTATTCGCCCCTATCGTCGCCTCTGAAGCTGGCCCCCCCCCCCCTACTCTTCCCCCTCACCTCCGCCACCGCCCGCTGGGCCGCCCGCGGTGCCAGCCGCGGGGCGCCGAGAGGTTCGGCCACACGCGAGATTAACTCGGGCGTGTCTCTTTGCGGGAGGAGTATTCAAACATAGTCAGAAAATAGTCTGGGCACGATTTTTCCTATTATTTTTTACCTAACAGCGAAGACTGATAGGTTTCTAGTTGACTCAAAAGAGCTCACAGATCACTCCACAGGGGGGTCCGGGCAGGTGTTGGGAGTTGCCGGGCGGCAGGTGCCGGGCTCGTTTTTCGCCAACAGTCACACACTTCGTGCTCTTCGATTTCCCAGAACTCCATTCCCAGGCCACATTCTGGAGGGCCGAATGCAACAGTCACACACTTCGTGCTCTTCGAGTTCCCAGAACTCCATTCCCGGGCCACATTCTGGAGGGCCGGATGCAACAGTCACACACTTCGTGCTCTTCGAGTTCCCAGAACTCCATTCCCGGGCCACATTCTGGAGGGCCGGATGCAACAGTCACACACTTCGTGCTCTTCGAGTTCCCAGAATTCCATTCCCGGGCCACATTTTGGATGCCCGGAGCCAACTGTAGGCCACTTCGTGCTCTTCGAGTTCCCAGAACTCCATTCCCGGGCCACATTTTGGATGCCCGGAGCCAACTGTAGGCCACTTCGTGGTCTTCGAGTTCCCAGAACTCCATTCCCGGGCCACATTTTGGATGCCCGGAGCCAACTGTAGGCCACTTCGTGCTCTTGGACTTCCCAGAACTCCATTCCTGGGTATGATTTTGAATGCCCGGAGCAAACTGTAGGCCACTTCGTGTTCTTCGAGTTCCCAGAATTCCATTCCCTGGCCACATTTTGAATGCTGAGGCAGGCTGATGCTGAGGCTGAGGCAGGCTGAGGCAGGCTGAGGCTGAGGCCGAAGCTGAAGGCAGACTCAGGCTGAGGCTGATGCAGGCTGAGGCTGAGGCTGAAGCAGGCTGAGGCTGATGCAGGCTGAGGCTGAGGCAGGCTGAGGCTGAGGCTGAGGCTGATGCAGGCTGAGGCTGAGGCAGGCTGAGACTGAAGGCCGAGGCTGAAGGCAGATTGAGGCTGAGGCTGAAGCAGGCCGAGGCTGAGGCTGAGGCTGAGGCAGGCTGAGGCTGAGGCTGAGGCAGGCTGATGCTGAGGCAGGCTGAGGCTGAGGCTGAGGCTGATGCAGGCTGAGGCTGAGGCAGGCTGAGGCTGAGGCGAGGCTGAAGGCAGACTGAGGCTGAGGCTGAAGCAGGCTGAGGCTGAGGCTGAGGCAGGCTGAGGCTGAGGCTGAGGCAGGCTGATGCTGAGGCAGGCTGAGGCTGAGGCTGAGGCTGATGCAGGCTGAGGCTGAGGCAGGCTGAGGCTGAGGCCGAGGCTGAAGGCAGACTGAGGCTGAGGCTGAAGCAGGCTGAGGCTGAGGCTGAGGCTGAGGCTGAGGCTGAGGCTGAGGCAGGCTGAGGCTGAGGCAGGCTGAGGCTGAGGCTGAGGCTGAGGGCTCAGGCTGAGGCAGGCTGAGGCTGAGGCCGAGGCTGCAGGCAGACTGAGGCTGAAGCAGGCTGAGGCTGAGCTGAGGCAGGCTGAGGCTGCTGAGGCTGAGGCTGAGGCTGAATCTGCGGCCACTGCGACTGTCATCGCGAATGCGACTACGACTGCGAGAACAGCAGAACTCTACAACTGGATTCTCATCTGAATCTTAAGGGGGATGCTTCCAGATATGCTCCTACACATCGCTGTTAGGTTGCTTTGCCGGGATAATGATTATTCAATCGCTTCGCTCACTCGGCCAGCCCATGTTGCATGATCGCTACTGCTTCGCCGCGGGCCCGGGGCCATTGTGGCGCCGCCGAGGAGGAGGAGGAAGATGAGGATGGGGAAGAGGAGGAGAGGAGGAGGAGAGGATGGAGAAGGAGAGGAGGAGGATGAAGATAAGTAGGGAGGAGGAGGAGGAGGAGGAGGAGGAGGAGGAGGAGGAAGGAGGAGGAGGGGAAGGGGCGGAGGAGGAAGCCTCTCGTTGGCATCTTGTGTTGCTCTTGGGGCCAAACAGGGTCGTCGTCAAGATGCTTCTTTAGGAGGCCTCTTGGGATCTTTTGAGAAGCCGTTCGGGGGGCGCCTGGGAGGCATTTTTCACCTTCTGGGGCCTCTTGGGGTCACTTTTGGGCCTCATGGGGGCATCCTGAGGCCTCTTGGGGGCCTCTTGGCGGCATCTTGGGGCCTCTTGGGGGCCTCTAGGGGGCCTCTCGGGGCCTCCTGGGGCCCTCTTGGGGCGGAAGGCTCGAATTTTCGGTTTGTGGTCCCCCTCTTGGGCCCCTTTTGGGCCCGTCTTGGGGCCGTCTTGGGCCGTCTTGGGCGCCGCTTGGGCCGTCTCGGGGCCCTCTTGGGCCCTCTTGGGGCCCTCTTGGAAGCCTCTTGGCCCGCCTTGGGGCGCCCTTGGGGGCCGCTTGGGCCGTCTTGGAGCATCGGATGGCCGAAAAGGCGACAAGGCCAAATCCTTCCAAAACCATCGTAAAGATGATGATTTTGGCCTCTCGGGCCCTCTTGTGAGGCCTCTTGGAGGCCACTTGGAGGCCTCTTGGGCCGTCTTGGGGTCATCATCGGCGTCTTGGAGCGCTCTTTGGACGTCTCGGGGGCCTCTTGGGCAGTATTGAGGACCTCTTGGGTCAGGAGGGGGGGTAGTCGATTGCGCTTCTCCCCTCGGAGGCCACGATCCTCGTGAGGGGTGTCGAAAAATTGCCCGGTCTGGCATCTCTGATCCGAGTGTCCCGGGGGTGTCCCGGGGGTGTTCCGGGGGTGTCCCGGGGGTGTCCCGGGGGTGTCCCGGGGTATTTTTCGTCCGGGGACCCCCAGGGGCGGCCCCGCGCGCGCGAACTAGAAAATATTGTTAACCAGTTGCCGGAGATCTTAGCACGCCCTTGGCCCGTTGGGCCGGCGAATTCTTATTGTTGCGTATTTTGCATTTTTCGCCCCAGTTCCGCCTGTGGGGGGACATGCCCGACCTGAACGCAAGAGCGACCTGCCGCTGGATGGACCTTTGGTGCGGGCACGCCCGGTTCCCCAGGCGGCTGAGAGTGGGACGCGGCGGCAGCGGCTTATGTGCGCTCGGGTTTGGCCTTCCCGCGCCCCCCGAGGGCCGCGCCCCCCCCGGGCCCCCGACGTCGGGACTTCCCCACGGGGTCTCGGCTCGTTCCCCACGACCAGTTTCTCATGCCGCGCCGTTTTTTCACGGTCCTGGGGCCCCCCGGGGCAGAAAATGGCGAGAAGCCCTCCGTCGTGATTTTTTCCCCATGTCCTGGGATGGTGATCGTGTCATTGCCCAAGCCGCGTCGGCTCTTCCTCCCCAGTCTGCCTCCTTCTCCTCCTCACGCTCACACTCACACTCACACTCGCACTCACACTCACACTCACACTCACACTCACACTCAGACTCACTCATCGCACTCAGACCCACTCACACTCAGACTCATTCTTATTCACGACTCGAGTAGTTTTCACGACTCGACGGGGTCTGGGGCCAGTGGTCACTCCTGCCTGGGGTCACTCCTGCGTGTCGCCGAGAGGTGGCCCCGCCCGCGCCCGCGGGGCCCAGGCCGCCCGACGGCCCGCTGCCGCCCCCGACGGCCCGCGTTGCTGGGGCGCGCCCAGCAACGCCGCCGGAGCGCGACGGGCCGCCGCCGAGGAGGAGGACTCGGGGGCAACGTCGTGGGGAGGAGGAGGAGGAGGAGGAGGAGGAGGAGGAGGAGGAGGAGGAGGAGGAGGAGGAGGAAGAGGAGGAGGAGAAGGGATAATAATAATAATAATAATGAAGAGCAAAACTAATACTACTAATAATAAGAATAATAATCATAG
>CAUYUJ010017034.1:41466-51466 GCA_963575745.1 Prorocentrum cordatum | reverse complement strand
AGCAGTAGGGTCACTCTCTCACGTGTAGCCGATGAGCGGGTTCCGTTGCGGCAAGCGACGTGTGAGGATCTCCAGGCCAAGGGGGTATAGGGACCCTCCTGGAGGGCCAGCCCCGCCACTCGATCTGTCCAGCCTGCGCAGGGATGGGCTGCTCCCCGCGGTGCCCTTGGTGGACTCGGACGCGACGACCTTCGCCGACCGCGTGCTCGCCGACGCTGTGCTGCTGCGTCCGGCGTCCGACGTGTCAGGGTCAGCGAGCGGGCCGCTGGGAGACGAGACGTGGAAGCGCATGTGCGAGGTGTTCATAGGGAACCTGAAGGTCGGCTGCGTCGAGAGGGAACTTTATGACGTCATCGCGCCCCTGTGCGCGAACGAGCAGAATTACCGTCCAGAATGCGGCTTGCCCGTCAAGAGTATCCGGATACACCCTACAGGCAAGTTCGCGTTCGTGGAGTTCCAGAATCCAGATCTAGCGACGAGCATGATCTGTACGTTGCACAATGTGGAGGTCCAAGGGCGCCTGCTGAAGCCCAAGAGGACGTCCTGGTTTGAGCAGTACATGAGGAACTTGGTGAGTAATGGTCAGCCGCCGCCACCTCCCCCGAACAAGGTGAGTGAGGGTCAGCCGGCACCGCCACCTCCCCCGAACAAGGCCACCTTGGTGAGTCAGGGTCAGCCGCCACCGCCACCTCCCACACACGAGGCCAGACATCCTTTCACTGCTGAGACGCCCCTGTTCTCCGTGCCGCCCCCCCCTGATGAGCCAGCGCCGTGCGCGTCGAGGCAAGGGGCTGCTTGGACGTCAGCACCAGCTGGAGACTGCAATGATCCCACCGCGGCTTGCACTATCCCGGGCAGCCCAGCGTGCAGCACTCCTCGATCGATCGCCTGGAGCAGCAGCTGCATTGGCCAGCCACGCCAGACTCCGATGCCATGGCGAAGCCGCACCGTGGCGCCAAGCTTGGAGCACTGCGGTGCGCTGTTGCCCGCGCACGGTCCGCCCACGCAGTGGACTTGGTCGCCCGGGGCCGAGGAGGCCGAGGACTCGGAGCTGCCACCTGGGGCGCACGCTGGGGAGATGGCGTGACGGCCCCAGAGGCGTGATGCGCTGCGTGTATGTGGAGGAAGACCTGCGTGGATCACTCCTTCTCTAGGGGAACAAAAAGTGGCATAAACATAAACACTCGGAGGTCCGCGCGGATTTCTCGGATCAGCGCTGGACCCCCCTCCCTGGCGCGCGGAGCGCGCCAGGGGCGGCGCCAGAGGCACCGCCGGGGGTCCCCAGCGCCGATCCGAGAAATCCGCGCGGACCTCCGAGTTGTTATGTTTATGTCACTTTCTCTTCCCCTATTCTCGTGTTTGGCAAGATCTGGTATCTCCCGAGGCGCTCTACGTGCCTTATCCACGAGCTGCGTGTTAGCAGCCAGCTCTGGCCATCCAGGGTTGGGGCCATGCCCTGCACGTTCCGTACAAGACTGTGAGGCGCCCGCAGAGAAGCAAAGGCATGCTTGTGAGGGCGCCTGGCGTTTCAGGTTGACTTCTGGAGCGCAACGCAGTGAAGGGGACAACTACTTCTTATGCCATGTTTCCCCAATGCACGTCGCTTTTCTGCTCTTGGTATGCCCGCCGTAGTTGCGCTAGTCGCCTGTCCGTGCCGCTACTGAGACGTAGTGATGGCTTGGGGGCCGTCGTCTCAAGGGAGCATCGCGGGAATTCTGTGGAGGACAGCACAGCGTCTTGGGAAAGGACGCATCCTCTTCATCTTTATCATTTTGCTCGGCGCTGTCCCCCCTTCCTGCGTTTTCCCCTTGGGCTTGACATGCCCTCGACGACCCGAGGTGGAATCCCTTCAGGTCCAAGCTTGGTGCCGGCATCGTGGGCGGGATCGAGCAGATGCCCGTGAAGCCGGGCGCGAAGGTCTTCCCTTGCCTCCTCTCCTCCTCAATCCTCCTTCATCCTCCCCCCTTCCTTCCCTTCCTCCTCCTGCTCCTCCTCCTCCTCTTCTTCCTGCCCACTCGTGCTTGAGCTTCCATATCCAAGGGGCTGCGAGGCCTGAGTAACCTTGACGGACCTCCCCTGGGCTCCCCCTCCCCTCGCCCCTGGACTCTGACTCATCTCTTCGGCGGGTTGGAGGAGCATGGGTAGGAGTCGTTTCTCGCTCTACTCCGAATCTGGCTGAGCCGCAGCCGTCTCGCCGAGCTGCCAGCCCGCCAGGCGGAGGACGCGTGACGACGCGTCCTCCGCCGCGACCCTCTCGGCAGTCCCCGCCACCGATGACGATACCGCCGATGCCGCTGCGCCAAGGATCCAGCGCAGCACGCGCCGCAGAACTCCGCATAGAACCGCCCGACCGCGACTAGCAGCACGACCCGCCGCTGGGCACTGCGCGCTGGCGCCCACGCCGCGCTCGGGTCGACCTCGTCCGCTTTCAAGCCGCTCCTGCTGGGGCCCATGCCGCCCGCGGCCCAGTTGGCAGGCTGAGCGTCCTCCGCCGCGCCCGGACTGCCACTCCCCCCTTGGTGCCGACGCGACCCTCGCGGTCGTCGCCGGGGCCTCTGTGGGGCATGTTGTGTGCATTTTCGGGGTCGGGAGGATGACATGATCATCTTGCTCGCCAGAAGGCGGCGGAAGGTCGGCGGAGGCTGGCGGAATTGAATGGCGCTGGGTTCGCCTTTTCCGCCAGTGGGAGGACCGCGGAAGCAAACAAGAGTGAGAGATGGGCCCTCACGAGATGATACGGCTTTTTGGCCAAGGTTTCCCAGAGTCGGGCAGATCTCTCCTTTTCCTTCCCCCTCACCCATCGCTCGCTTGACTCAGGTATTGACGCGCTTTGGCGAGAGGGCTATTCGTTTTAGAGGAAAGTCTCTGTCCTCCAGATGCATAGGACACTTTTAATATACGTGTATATGTGTATCGTTATACTCTCTATCCTATGGATCCAGGTTGGGTCACGTTCCTGGACCTCCTTGCAGACAATTCGCGTCGTGTCGTCTGGTAGCGACCCCGCCGCCGGCGTTAAAATGCTGCACGCCTGCGATGACCCAGAATCGGTTGAAGTTGCACGATCTGACGACTCGGACACGGCCCATCGCTCCAGGCTGAACGATCCCCGCGGCGTCGGGGACCGACGCCGAAGTCGGTACGACGCGAACCCCCCACACGCCCCTTCCACACACCCAGAGATCCGATGCCTGGATTTTTTCAATACAGGGTCCCGGGAAAGCTTGACCCGTTCCCAGGGACCGGTGTTCCATCCCGAGCCGTGTTTGGACGGTCCCGGGGCCCGGCGAGGGCCCCCTGTAGGGGCCGAAACTTGCGAAACGCCGCCGTCTTGAGTTTTGTCAATGCGTTGGCTCTCTGGGGCACGAGCTGGGCGCTGTATACGCCATGTGATGCCTCCCGTGGAGGCCACGAGCTGCGACAAACGTGCGCCTTGACTCCTGCAGTGCGCTGCACCTCTTGGGCTGCCCCCGGCCCGCCTCGCCCGCCGCGGCGGGCCCATATAGGCGCCGGCCCCGGCCGCCTCGCCGGCGGCCGCGCGCCGTGCTCCGGCGCGAAGCTGCGCGCGCCGTGCCTCGGGCCGAGCGACAGGCTGCGCGGGCCGTGTCTCGGGCGAGCTCGGCGCTGAAAAGCTATGCTACGCCCGAGTCAGGACAGCATCGGCGCAGCACGGCGGAGCAGAGCCAGGATTGGCCGTGGCCAACCTCATAGACCTTAGCCACCCGGGGCCGTGTCTCGGGCTGCGCACGGGCTCTCGCGGCGTGTCTCGAGCCGAACGAACAGGGGGGTGACGAAAGCTGCTGCCTGCGGCTGGCTTCGGTCCCACCGAGCGAGGGGCCCATGCCTCGATGTACCTGGGCGCCTCCGGCGCCAGGAGGCGCCGGGAACATCGTCTACACGTGAGCCGATTCTCGAGCCCCCCCCCCCTTTGCTATCCCCCCCTTTCGCCCGGCCCGAGTGTCGGGTGGCCTTACGGCTGGAGCCAGGAGTTGGCCGCTCCGGGCACGGACCGTGCCCGTGCCCGCGTGGCCTCCCCGACTCTGCATCTCGGGCGAGCGTGTCTCTCTCTACAGGGGGGGAGGCTCAAAAATAGGCGACAAAAACATCAGGGGATGATTTTTGATCTGATTTTTTTGTGGGGTAAATTCTGGTTCATTTTCCTCCCGAAGACCGCCTGTATGGGGACTTGCCGGACCCAACTCCACATCCTTCCTCGAAATCAAATGCAAGTTTTTCCCATGGCGTGGCGGCGCCCCAGGACCCCAGACTCCAGACTTCTGACGTTCGCGCCGAAAAGGGCGACTGCAAACACAAACATGTGACCCCGCGGGTCGCGCTTCGCGCGTCCATCAATTACAAGACACTTGCGTTTGAGTGCGAGGAGGGTTGTAGGCCTCCTCCCAGATGGAGTCCGTCCGAGCAGATGGGTTCGGAGGATCGCTCCGCATCGGCGATGCCTCGGCGATGCGGCCCGATGCGGAGCCCGATTTTCTCCGCACCGACGCCGCCGATGCGTCGCCGATGAATCGCCGATGCTTCGCCGATGCTTCGCCAATGCCTCGGCGACGCGGCGCGATCTCCGACCCCATCTACTCGGATCCCATCTTGGGAGCCATCTTGAGGCATCTTGCGCTATCTTGTGCCATCTTAGAGGTCAGCATGGGCTCTCTGAGGCCCTCTTGGAGCTGCCTTGGCCCATCTTAGATGCTCTGACCGCTGGAGTGGCGCCCCGTCTAGGTCCAGGGGATGGGGTAGGGGGAGGGGTCGAGCTACCCACCCGTCCACAAGCCGTCTAGCTCACTCCCACCCGCCCTCCCAACGTAACACCCGTGCCTGAGCATGTACAGCGATCGTCTTTGGATGGACAGCTACTGGGAACCAGAGCCGACCCCAGGTGCGCGACGCTTGGGCGAGGTGCGCCACGCGTGCCAGGGGCGCCACGCGCGCCACGCGCGCCAGGCACCCCTGGGGCACGAGCGTGCCAGGCACGCCTGGTGCGCCAGATGCGCCACGTGTTCCGAGTGCGCCAGGTGTGCCGCACACTCCAGCAGCGCCAGGTGAGCCATGTCCGGGGCACGTGCAGAGTGCGTCAGGTGTGTTTGCGAACATGACAGTGCACATCGGGAGACATGTCGGCCCCGCCATCCTTCTCGAAAACCAATGCCCATCATTGTGTCTGGTGGGCCTGTGCACAGCGGGCCACGCGCCACCACGCCCGCGGTCCCTGTCAACAACAATTTGACAGTGATCGCGGGATGGCCGCGCATGATCCCGATAAAGCTGCGAGGTGCATTTTGTATTGTTTTTGTCAGGGATGGTAGCCCTGCGCACGGCAGGGAATATGCTGGCACCCACGCCATTTGTATCAAAAACAATACAAAGTGCCCGCGGGCCTCACGAACATGACTCAAGATTTTGCCCCAAAGTGTACTTTGTGTTGTTTTTGGTAGGGATGGTGCTGGGGGGCGCAGGGGTTTTGCCGCGCATGCTCCAAATGTGGAGGCAGAGTGCGGTTTGTATTGTTTTTTGTCAGGGGTGGTGGGGGGCAGGTCGGCATGGTGTCGGCATGGTTTCGGGTTGGCCACCGGCCAGGTGGGGGAGGGGGTGTATATTGATAGGGAACGGTGATCCAGCTACCCACCCGCCCTCCCAATACATGACTAACATCCGGGCCTGAGCATGTTCAGCCGTCGTCTTTGGATGTGCAGCTACTGGGAATCAAAGCCGACCCCAGGTGCGCGACGCTTGGGCGAGGTGCGCCACGCGTGCCAGGGGCACCACGCGCGCCAGGGGCGCCACGCGCGCCAGGCACCCCTGGGGCACGAGCGTGCCAGGCACGCCTGGTGCGTCAGATGCGCCACGTGCTCCGAGTGCGCCAGGTGTGCCGCACACTCCAGCAGCGCCAGGTGAGCCATGTCTGGGGCACGTGCAGAGTGCACAGAGTGCGTCAGGTGCGCCTGCGCACGTGACAGCACACATCGGGAGGCATGTCGGCCCCCACCATCCTTCTCGAAAACCAATGCCCATCATTGTGTCTGGCGGGCCGCGCACAGCAGGCCACGCGCCACTAGCTCGCCGTCCCTGTCAAAAACCATTTGACATTGATCGCGGGGCGGCCGCACATTATCCAGACGTAGCCGCGAGGTGTATGTTGTATTGTTTTTCTGTTAGGGATGGTAGCCCTGCGCGCAGCAGGGAATATGCTGACATCCACGCCATTTGTGTCAAAAACAATACAAAGTGCCCGCGGGCCTCACGAACATGACTCAAGATTTTGCCCCTAAAGTGTACTTTGCACTGTTTTTGGTAGGGATGGTGGTGGGGGGGGCGCATCGGGTTTGGCCGCGCATGCTCCAAATGTGGAGACAGAGTGCGTTTTGTATTTTTTATCAGGGATGGTTGGAGGGGTAGCCCTCACGGGGTTGGCATGGTTTCTGGTTGGCCGCTGGCGGGGTTGGGGAGGGGGTGTATATTAATAAGGAACATTGATCAAGACACTCCCTAGATAGCAAGTCGGATAGCTCACTCCCACCCGCCCTCCCAACACATAACTAATACCCGAGCCTGAGCATGTTCAGCGGTCGTCTTTGGATGTGCAGCTACTGGGAACCAACACCGACCCCATGTGCGCGACGCTTGGGCGAGGTGCGCCACGCGTGCCAGGGGCGCCACGCGCGGCAGGCACCCCTGGGGCCCGAGCGTGCCAGGCACGCCTGGTGCGTCAGATGCGCCACGTGCTCCGCGTGCGCCTGGTGTGCCACATACTCCAGCCGCGCCAGGTGCGCCACGTTCGGGGCACGTGCAGAGTGCGTCAGGTGTGCATGCGCAGGTGACAGCATACATCGGGAAACATGTCGTCCCCCGCCATCCTTATCGAAAACCAATGCCCGTCATTGTATCTTGTGGGCCTGCGCACAGTCGGCCACTCGCCACTACCCCCGCCGACCCTGTCAAAAGCCACTTGACAGAGATCGCGGGGTGGCCGCGCATTATCCAAACGTAGCCGCGAGGTGCATTTTGTATTGCTTTTTGTTAGGGATGGTAGCCCTGCGCGCAGCAGGCAATATGCTGACACTCCCGCCGTCCCTGTCAAAAACAATACAATTTGCTCTCGGGCCTCACGAACATGACTCAAGATTTTGCTGCAAAGTGTACTTTGCATGGTTTTTTGAACGGAATGGTGGGGGGGGCCGCAGCGGTTTTGCCGCGCATGCTCCAAATCTGGAGGTCGACTACGTTCTGTATTGTTTGTTGGCAGGGATGGTGGGGGGGGGGGTCCGCATGGTTCCTGGTTGGCCGCCGGTCGCCTGGGGGAGGGGGTGCATACCAATAGGGAACAGTGCTAAAAAAAAACCCACCCCGAAGGGGAGGAATGGGGGTCGGCAGAGGAGCCTCTCTGGACCACCTGCGCCCAGAGGGCTGCTGGGATCAGGATGCCTCTGCGGGCCCCGAGCGTCCCGACTCCAGTGGCCTCTGCGCCGGGCCGCCGACGGTCCCCGAGGAGGAGCCGCGGGTCCACGGGCGGGGCCGTCTGCCTCGCGGAAAACTCGGAGCATCCTTTTGGGGCCTTTTGGGAGGCCCTCTTGTGGGCCTCCGCCCCGCGTGGCCCCACGGGCCCATCCAGAAGCGCTGCCCAGACAAGCTGCCCTGATCGGGGATGCGGAGGAGCATGCAGTGTAAACAAGGGCTGGGTAAGCCGTTGTACCCCAGGAGGGAGAGGATGGAGGAGGAATCGGAGGAAGATCAGGAGGAGGAGGAGGAGGAGGAGGAGGAAGAGGGAGAGGGGGAGGGGGAGGAGGAATGAGGGAGGAAGGAGGAGGGAGGAGGGAGGGGGAAGGAGGAGGAATTCGCGGATGGGGAAATGGAGGAGAAGGGAGAAGGCGGAGAAGGAAGGGGGCGAGCAGAAAGGCCAAAGGCCTCTTGGATGCCTCTCGGAGTCTCTTCGGATGTCCCTCGAGAGCTTCGTAGACTCCTCTTGGGGCGTCTTGAGGGGCCTCTGGGCGGCCCTGAGGGCATATTGGTGCGTCTTGGGTGCGTTGGGAGAACGTCTTGGGGCCTCTTCGGTGTTTCTTGGGAGCCTTTGGGGGACCTCTTGGGGGCCTTTTGGGGCCTCCTGGGCCCTCTTGTGGCTCTCTTGGGGCACCCTTGGGAGCCTCGGGGGCCATCTTGGGGCCATCTTGGAGGAGTTCGATCAGAGAAGGAGGGTGTTCAATTGGGGTCCCCCCCCCCAGGAGGCCAACATGTGGCCAAAACCTGTTAGTCAAATGAACGAGTTTGGCCTTCTCGCCAGGGCCGTTATTGACGTTCCAATGGCTCGGGAACTCCCCCGTCCAATGGGGGAAGGGTCATGCAGGCCGTCTAGCTCCCTCCCTCCTGCCCTCCCAACACAGAAGTAACACACGAGTATTAGCACGTCGCCTAGGAACGCCACGCATGCCATGCGCGTCACAGGTTCCAGGTGTGCGCCAGACACCCTGGAGGCCCGAGCGTGCCAGGTGCGGCACGTGCTCCACGCGCGCTAACCGTGCTACGTGCTCCAGCCGCGCCAGGTGCGTCAGCCACAGGGAGCCAATAGGGGCCCCAGCTGCCTGGGGCCCTGGCCCCAAGGAGTCCAGGATCTTGAAGTTTACCCCTGGATCGAAGTGTCGAGCATTCTGTGAGACGCGGACAAAGTGTTACATCTTGAGGAGACGTGAAACAGATGAGAGCTCAGAGGAAGATGACCCTGCCTGCGCATACTCCAGATTTATAGCCAAAGTGTTTTTTGTTTGGCAGGGATGGTTGGCCTGCGCGCAGCACGCAATATGCGGCTCCCACCGTCTCTGTCAAGAACCCATGCAAAATGGTCGCGGGGTGCCCGCGTATGGAGGTCAAGTGCATTTTGTATTGTTGTTTCGCTAGGGGTGGTGCGGGGGGGGTCTTACTGGTCCAGGTTGGCTGCCGCTGGTCGCCTGGGGGAGGGGATGTTTGTTAATAGGGAACATTGATAAGGCCCTCCCCGGAGGGGAGGGAGGGTGTTGGAAGGGAAGCGCTCTAAACCACTCACGCCCTCAAGGGCTAGTAGAATATGTAGTGCTTCGTTTTTTTGTTGTCTGTCTCTCTCTCTCTCTCTCGCTTTCTCATCCTTTTTCTCTCTCCCTCTCCCTTCCTCTCTCTCCCTCTGCGGGTCCCGCCTGGATTCGAGAGGATTAACTTGGGGCGCGCGGAAGGCTTGGTGGATTTTGCAACTAAGTTTTCTTTGTAGGGGCAAGGTGCACATTTATGCTTTTAGTGGAGGGAAATCGGTAGATTTCTTTGCGGCGGTTTTTACGTAGTGATTCTTACGCTGCGGAATTACAAACATATTTTTCTTTTGTAGGGGATTGCACTGTGATTCCTTATACGACAGGAGGAGGAGGGGCGGGCCCTGGTAGATCCATTGGCACCGTTGTCTTGCTATTGCTGTGTTTCTCAGGCCCAGACGAACAGGGCCAGTGGATTCAGGGAGTCATGTTTTTCCCAGGAGCCTTTCCCACAGGTCGGCCTTCCTCCTTTCTGTTTCCCTTCCACCCCCTTCTATGGATTCCTTACTACAGGAATAAATGGGGTCCTTACAAATGAACGTTTTGTGAATTAAGCCGTCGTAACTACCCCTTACAAAAAGGAACCCTCACCCAAGGAATCCTTGTATGAGGAAGTCTTATGACGGATCGCTTCCGCACTAAAGGGAACATGTTGAAGAAAACATTCGCAAGGTGCACGTACTAATTGGAACATTTTTCTGAGTCCCTACAGAAGGCGTTTTGAGTGGGGAATGCTTACCCAAAGGCATCCTTGCAAAGGGACTTGCGCCAAACGCATCTTTACTAACGTATCCTTCATAGAAGTAGCATCCGTATTAAGAAATTCACATTCTCCGATTTAGATCAGTGTTAGCATCCGTATCCTTCATAGAAGTAGCATGCGCATTAGATCCGTATTAGCATCCGCATCCGTTATTCGCATCCGCATCCTTCATAGA
>CAUYUJ010017034.1:23966-36466 GCA_963575745.1 Prorocentrum cordatum | reverse complement strand
CGACCACGAGATCCGCCGCCGCCCACGGTGGCGGCGGCGGCCCATTGGCCGCGGGGGGCTCCGAGGCCCGGAGGGCGTCGTGTACGCCGTCGAGTTCTCCCACCGCTCTGGTCCCCCTCCCCGGCGGCCCGGTGGCCGGGCGCGCTCTTCACCGAAGCGAAGCACGAACCGCGCAGCACGAAGCGCGAAGCACGAAGCGCGCTGGTCGGAGCCGAACCGCGAAGCACGAAGCGCGAGTAGCTTCGCGCCCTCGAAGGTGCCCTTGAAGTAGAAGAAGAAGAAGAAGAAGAAGAAGAAGAAGAAGGATAATAATAATAATAATGATAATGATAATAATAACAAAAGAACCGTCATGAACATATACTTTTGGCGCTCCGCTCGGATTTCTGGGCTCGGCGCATGGCCCCCCCCCCGGGGCAGCGCTGGAGGCGCCGCCCCTGGCGCGCTCTTCGCGCCGGGGAGGGGGTCCCAGCGCAGATCCAAGAAATCCGCGCGGAGCGCCCCAAGTTTCTGTGCTCATGCTGTTCTTCTCTTGCCCTTGCTTCCAGGGCGCCCTCGAGGGCGCGAAGCTGCTCGCGCCTTCGTGCTCCGCGGCTCGGACCTCTGGGGGCGGCGTCAGGAACAAGTCATGGCGTCGGGGGCCTGGGCTTAAGTCGGGCCTGTCCCCCTACAAGGGGATTTTCGACGAAAAATGAAAACACCCCCCAAAATACACCAAAAAGGTCAACAAATAGTCAAGACATTCCCCTGTAGGGGGACACGCCCGACTTAGACCTGGGCCCCCGGCGGCCCCGTGGCCGGGCGCGCGCTCTTCCAGGTTCCAGGGCGCCCTCGAGGGCGCGAGGTGGCGCGCGCGTCGTGCTGCTTGCGGTTGGGCTGCGGTTCCTCCATTAGGGGGCCACATGCGAACCCTACCCCTGCCCCCCACGATTCTGAAGGCCGATGCGAACCCTATCATTGTTCCTTATTATTATATACCCCCACCTACCTCGTATTCCGGCCGATAGCAACCCAATCCGGGACCTCCCATCCGGACAGTAAAAAATCAATACAAAGTGGCCGTTTTTCTTCTCAGCATCGTCTTTCTTGTCGTCGACGATGCGAAAAGCGTGGCAGGAATGGGACGCGGCGCACATCGCGCGCGGCAGTCAATCTGGGCCCGCCCATCCTGACTCTAAAAAATCAATACAAAGTCTTCGTTTTTTTCCTCTCAGCATGGCCTGCCTTGTCGCCGACGGTGCGAACTATGTGGCAGCAATGGGACGCGGCGCACATATGGGGCGCGGCGCACATCGCGCGCGGCCGTCAATCCGGGCCCGCCGATCCTGAATGGAACAAATCAATACAAAGTGCTTTTTCCTCTCAGCATGGCCTGCCTTGTCGCCGACGGTGCGAAATATGTGGCAGGAATGGGACGCGGCGCACATCGCGCGCGGACGTCCTTGCGGGCCGCGGGCCCTCCCATCCTGACTGTAAAAAACAATACAGAGTTGCCGTTTTTCCTCTCATCATGGCCTGTCTTGTCGTCGACGATGCGAAATGCGCGGCAGAAATGGGGCGCGGCGCACAGCGCGCGCGGACTTCTGGGGCAACCCCGAGGCGGGAGGGGCCACCTTACTTGTCAGAAGCAATGCCATGCTGATTTTCCTTGCCCACATAGCTGTTCTTGTCGTCCACCCCGAAAAAGTGCATGGCAAGAATTGGGCGCGGCCCCCCCACCCGCTCGAAGTGAATGACATGACCTTCTCGCTTGGGCGCCGAGCGAAATTTTCTCAAAGTTGCGCTCCTTTGGCTCGGCGCACGTTTTTAGCTCGCCAATTCATTGGACGCCGGGGCGTTCCAGGAGGCCCTGGGGTGACGAATGCCTGGGAGGTTTTTGCTTGTTCAGGCTCTTGGAGGGCCTCCTGAGGCTCCCCGCGGTTTCTTGGCGCTACGGCCGTGTGGAGGCCATCTTGGGCGTCTTGGAACGGTCTTTCGGCGACTTAGGGCTACTACTCTGATTGTTACTACTACTACTACTACTACTACTACTACTACTACTACTACTACTACTACTACTACTACTACTACTACTACTACTACTACTACTACTACTACTACTACTACTACTACTACTACTACTACTACTACTAACTACTACTACTACTACTACTACTACTACTACTACTACTACTACTACTACTACTACTACTACTACTACTACTACTACTACTACTACTACTACGACTACTACTACTACTACTACTACTACTACTACTACTACTACTACTACCACCACTACTACTACTACTACTTTTACTTCTACGTCTACTTCTACTTCTACTTCTTCTACTACTACTACTACCACTACTACTACTACTACTACTACTACTACTACTCCTACTACTACTAAACCTACTACTACTACTATTACTACTACTACTACTACTACTACTACTACTACTACTACTACTACTACTACTACTACTACTACTACTACTACTACTACTACTCCTGCTGCTGCTGCTGCTACTACCACTACGCGCCAGCACCCAGTTGTGCCAGCATTGTTTCTTATGTTGTGGGAGGGCGGAACGTGTCCGTTGTTCCTTTCAACATGGCCAGTCTTGTCGTCGACGATGCGAAATGCGTGGCGGGAATGGGACGCGGCGTACCTCCCGCGCGGACGTCAATGCGGTGTCCTGGGGTATCCTCCACTCGCACTGAAATACCCACGCAGCCCCCAGTTGTGCCATCATTGTTTCTTATGTTGTGGGAGGGCGGGTGGGAATGGGCATGTCATGCTTGACTCGCTCGAGCTGGCTAGCTTGACCCCTACCCCTACCCCTACCCCCCCCGAACGAAGTGAATCCCACCCCCCTCTCAGGAATCGTGGAGGGTAGGGGTAGGGTTCGCATGTGGCCCCCTATCCATCGTCTCGTCTCTCCCCCCCCGGGGTGCGGGGGCTGCGCGAGACCGCGGAGCCTGATGAGTCGCGCGTCGCGCGCAGTGCGGGGCGCGAAGTCAGGCGCCCCTCAGTTGGGCGTCGCGAAGTGGGGGGGGGGCAGCGAGGGCCGCAGAAGAGGGGCCATCTGGGGCCCCCGAAGGGGGCCTTCTGGGGCCCCAGACGGGGCCCCGATGGCCCGAGAAGTGGACCTTTCTCCCCCCCTCCTCCTCCTCCTCCTCCTCCTCCATCCTCCTCCATCCTCCTCCTCCTCCTCCCTCCTCCTCCTCTTCCTCCTCCTCCTCCTGCTCCTCCTCCTCCTCCTCCTCCTCCTCCTCCTCTTGATCGTCCCCCAGTTCAGCGACGCCCAAGCTCTCTTTCCGCCCTCGCCCTCGCCCTTGTCTTGCGCCCTCGTCCTCGGGGGAGCCGAGGAGGAAGGGAAGGAGGGGATGGAGGGGATGGAGGGCGGGCGGGGATGGATGGAGGGAGGGAGGGAGGGAGGGCGGGGATGGATGGAGGGAGGGAGGGAGGGAGGATGAGGGGTAGGAAGGATGCAGGTACAGAGCCATCAACGGTGCAGGCAGCCACGCCGTGGGCTGAACGCCTCTTGAATTCTGCGTCAGGCGAGGGGAGCAGAAAAGGCACCATGTGTCAAATGAGCGGGAGCTAGCCTGCGGGAGGATGGGGAGGTATGATGGAGGAGGGAGGAAGGCGGGGAGGAGGGAGGAGGGAGGAGGGAGCAGGGTGAGGAGGGAGGATGGAGGGAGGAAGGAGGAGGGAAGATGGAGAAGGGAAGTGGGGGTGCGGGCCCCGCGCTTGAGTTGGCCTGCGCTGTGCTGAGGTCTTAGGTTCCCCGTGGCCCTCCCTGGTCCCACATCACCACCATGGGAGTACAATGGATGGACTGCTTTCCCATCGTCGTTGTCAATTTTGGAACTAAGGGAACGACTCATCGAGTTAAGATCTTCGATGGTGGTTGAGCGGAATCGCAAGTTAGCAGCTCGGCGTTCTCAACCTCCAAGTTGAGGACGTCTTGATTGACTATGTCGCTCATTTGAATTGAGATGGTGGCCTTGGAGTGCTTGGGCCGTCTTATGTGCCTGATGGCTGTCGCCCAGCTCTCCAGCTCCGCCGCAGGATCGCCAAGTGCTCCACATGTCGACAGCTTTGGTGTTGCCCTCCCCCCCAGACTTCGAATGTTTATCAGCGGGAACGTTTCTCAAGTCATGCAGCTTGTGGGGGAGGCCTTGCGACTTGTTCCGCCGACCCTGAAGGGGGGCCCTGAGGCCCCTTGGAAGGCCGCGCAGGAGCCGAGGAACACTCAAAGGCAGGCCGACGACTCTCACAGAGCGGCTTGAAGGTCACCTCGAGACTCGAGGAGAGACAGGACACCGTGCACCTCTGTCTGGTCTAGTGTCTTGCTTTTCGGAGGCCTCTTGGAGGGCTCTCTGGGCCCTCCATTCCTGTTCCTTATGAATAATTTCTCCCTGTCGCACCCCGAAGCCAGTTTTTAGGGCGGGCCGGGCGTTTCGCCTGAGACTTCCTCACCACTTATGACTCTGAAGCTTCAAAAATGGCAACAGTTTCACAGAGGGATGGCGGGCCGTTTTCAACATGTGGCTCTTGCCTCAGCGCGGCGCGCATCCATTTTAAAGATTTGCAAGGGTTTCACGGATTGAGGGCGGGCCGTTTTCAACATGCAGCTCTCGCCTTAGCGCGGCGCACATTCGTTGAAAACATTTGCAAGAGCTTCACGGATTGAGGGCGGGTCGTTTCAAAATTTGGTTCTCGCCTTAGCGCGGCGCACATTAGTTTTAAAACATTGCAAGAGTTTCACGGACTCCCACCATCAACGTACCAGACATGGGGTTTTGGACGGATTCAGGAGCATGCGGGTGCAGCAGTTACGTTGCTTTGTTTTGGTGTTGAAGTCCTAGGAATGGCGCTCTGGCGCGATTCAGGATCGTCAAGACGCAACAGTCCTGTTGATCCGTGGCGTTACAATCCAGAGAACAATGTTTCCGGCATGCTTCAGCAGGGTCTTTAAACGGGTGTTTTCCAACGGGGCAGTTCCATCAATGGAAATGAACCGTTGTAGGGGCCTACGAAGAGGGAGCTTGGAGGGAGGGTCAACATCGTTGATGGTTCTTGGCTTTACACTGGGTTTCCTCCTCCTCCTCCTCCTCCTCATATTCGTCCCCTTCACCTTCGTCCTCATCCTTGTCTTGCCTAAGCTGCTATACACTACGGAAATTATCTGGACACTGGAATCGGGCAGAGCCCGCCTAGACAGCTTCCACGTGCAATGCTTGCGACGCATGTTCCGATTTCCGATTCCGCCTGTGTCCTACAGTCTAGCAAAGGGCCGCCGCCGAGCGACGTGCTCTGCGATTCGACAAATGCCAAGGGTATTGCAAGATGTCGGCTCTCCCTGAAGAGACTCTCCTTACATTCGTTACGTTGGCCTGGCACACGGTTGCCTAGGTTATGGAGGCCCACGTGGAGGCGAAGGATACCCGAACAGCAATGGGCTTCTGTTGTATACTCACCAGCCTCGAACTTATCCCTATCCCTAAGATTGACACACCAACAGGCGATGACAATCTTAGGGATTCGCCCTGAAAAAACTATGGGAATCCCTAAGATTGGCATCGTGATGAGGAGATGCCCAGCATAGGGATAGGGATATGTTCCAGGCTGGTAATATACTTGCTTTTCGTAAACACTGGCTCCAATTGTTCGGCGTCCTCGTTCCTCTCCATTTTACCCTTCCTTCCTCCTCGTTCCCGTTTCTTCCCCTCTACCCGCAATCTAGCGCGTGCACCTTTTCATTTGCCATTGCGCCATCTGTGCGACAGGCTTGATTGACCTCACCCTCATCCTCATCCTCCGCTCTCTCCCTCCTCCTTCCTCCTCGCTCTCCTCGGCCCCGTCCTCCTCCTCCCACTGACCACCACCACCACCATCAAGAGGCTCCGATAATGCGACGCAGGGTCCAGAACGGCTCCACCCACGACGTTCCCAAAGACAGCCCAGAGTCCCTCCAATGTTTCTAAAGGTGGCACAGTGCCCATCCAAACTACCCCCACAGAGCTCAATCACCTCCCCACGGCGGTTGCTCCAGGACCCGACGCAACACGATGCAAGGTCCGTAAACGGGGCTCCCAAGTGGGCCCCAGGAGCCCCCCCCCCCAGATCTATCCCAAACGGCCCGAACGATGGCCCCGTGAAGCAACACGTCATCTTGGCACTGTTGTGGCAAGCAGGCGGGATGGTGATGGTGATGGTGCTGGTGATGATGTTGCTGATGCTGATGCTGCTGGTGATGATGATGCTGATGGTGATGATGCTGATCCTGATGATGATACTGATGCTGGTGATGATGCCGATGACGCTGATGACGATGCTGCTGATGATGATGGTGATGGTGCTGATGAGGTTGATGATGCCGATGATGCTGATGCTGATGCTGATGCTGATGCTGTTTATGATGATGGGGACGATGACGATGACGATTACGATGGTGGTGATGATGCTGATGCTGCTGCTGATGATGCTGCCGATGCTGACGATGATGCTGATGTTGCTGATGATGATGTTGATTATGCAGATGATGGCGGTGATCATGATGATGATCATACTCGTGATCATGCTCAGGATCCCGACGACGATGTTGATGTTGATGTTGATGATGATGATGATGATGATGATGATGATGATGATGATGAGGAAAAGGAAGAGGAGGAGGAGGTGCGGAAGTAGAGTAAACTGGAGTGGACGCAGGAGTAGGTGTATATGTAGATCTGCTGAGGATGAAACAAGCAGCGCGCGCTTGGTTTTGGTATGTATCTATTCTTAATTCAGCACAGCACCCCTTGCCGCTTTCGCTTATCAGGGCATTCCCTGGGTCTTTTTTTTCACGCAAAGGAGAGGCTCCTGTGCACCGGGTCCTCTGCATTCAAGTCGATACTGACGAAGCGGGGGAACCTTCAGGCGCCTTCGCTGTGGGGGAGTTGTATATCTCTCTCTATATATATATATATAAGCGTATCTGTATATATGTACGTCGAGAGAGAGGGGGGGACAGAAAGAACGAGATCAATGGTCTCCTCAACATGTGGTTCAATCTGATGTGAGGGGCTGCGCGCGTTTTGCCCTCTCTGCTGTGCTATGTGTGGAAAAATCCAGGCGGCGCCTCGCGGCTGACCCCAAACAAGTGCGGTAAAGTGGTCGTTCACCGTTTCCAGCCTAGTTTCTTCCTCCTGCTTCCAGGTCGTGACCTCACCAACATGGCGAAGCGCCGCCCGAACGTGGTGCCCATCGTGGAGGATGCGCGCCAGCCGCAGAGGCACCCCGGCGGGGAGCACGGCGCACTTCTCTGTCGTGGGAGGACGGCCGTGCAGGCGTGGCTGCGGGAAGGTTCGGGGCCTCGGGGCGCTGAAGAAGGAACCCTTTTCGTTGGGGAGGGGCTCCGCGTTCCTTAAGTGTTTCACAGCTTGCCTCAGGCTTTCCTTATTGTTTCGATAGGAAATCGAAGCTGAACTTATGGAAAAAAGGGGGCCCGTTCCTTATTTAGGGTTCCTTAGGTCAACGCCCCGACTGCAATGTAATGACGAGGCGTGTGCCAGCCTCACTCGATGGTGGCCCTGCGCGCGGTTTGGGGGAACCCATCGCATGCTGGGGGGATTCGGGGGCTCCTCTGTCTCAGCATTCCGCCAGGCCTCGAGCTCGGTGTACGATCGCCACCGTGCGACAAGGCAGTCCCAACATTCCACCTGGGTCAGTCCCACTTCTGCATGTAGCATCCCGCGGGAGGGGTGAAGTACCTGGGCGGGCACGGGTAGGTACGTCGTGTTCGTGACAGTTGCGCTTTTCAGCGTTGCGTTGGACGGCCTCGGGTCAACTCGCCGCCATCGGTCGGATCACCCAGCGAACGAACATTCGATTTTGCTCCTGTTAACATCAAGTCGTATCCAACCGTCGTGTGACTTACTCCAGGGGTGAGCGGGATGATATCTCGAGCACGGGCGAGAAGGCACCACTGACATTTTTCTGGCCAGGCTCTGAGGCGGTTTCGGGCCCCTGGGTCAACATGGAGGTATGATGCGTACAGTTTCGGCCTGTACGGTTGTACCCGACCCCTCTCACGTCCCGCAGGTACCGCATGCTCGTCGGCATGGTGGACGTGATCTTTTCAGACGTCGCACAGCCAGATCAGGCACCCCTGAGCCAGTGTTCTTGTTCCTCCTTGTGGGCACTCGGTGGCAGACCTTGAACCACCCCACGGCGTCTAATGCTTCTGTCTCCTGGGCCAGGGCTGGACATGGCACCCCCCTCATGGGTTAGTGGGTGATGCGAAGCTTCTTGTGCTGCTACATCGAGGTGTATCCCCATATCCTGAGATAGGGTTTATTGTTATGAGCGTGACGCCTCTGCCTGCTTACTCCCTCCATCCCGCCTCTTGCCTCGTCTTACCTGCACGCACTCGCACTCGGACGCGCTCACGCCCGACGTAGACCCTCGTGCCCAGACCCGCGCAACACTCAAACCCACGCATACGCAGACAAACTTGCACGCAGATTGCTCGCACCCAGATGCGCTCATGTGCAGACCC
Source organism: Prorocentrum cordatum (assembly GCA_963575745.1). Taxonomy (NCBI): domain Eukaryota; class Dinophyceae; order Prorocentrales; family Prorocentraceae; genus Prorocentrum; species Prorocentrum cordatum. The sequence continues at coordinate 27,929 of CAUYUJ010017034.1, read as the reverse complement.
GCGCGTCGCGCTCGGACTCGCCCACGCCGCTTGCCCTCGCACTCAGGCTCAGTGACCGTCGCATTCGCCGCCGCTCGGACCCGGTCGCGTCTCATACTCCGACTCGCTCGCTCTCAGGCGCTTCGCGCGAACCGACACGTCGCCGCACTGACCCTCAGACGCATGGGCACGCAGACCCGCCGGGCCCGACTACTCGTGGCGGGCACCCCCGAGAGGAATAATTGCCCCAGGAGGCGGGGCGCTCGGCCGCTCGCGCCCCAGGGGCGGCTTGCCAGCTTCGGTGCCCCAGGCGTCTCTCATCTGAGAGTTCCTTCGTCACCGCGGCATGGCAGGCGCGACATTTGCTTGGCATCGCTCGGACGTGTGCATTTTTCCCTCGGCGAGGAACATCGAGGAGCATCCTTGATCATTTGGCGAAAAAAGCACGCACGAAACCGAAAAAAACACAGGGAATGGACGTCCGAGCGATGGCGAGGGGCGGCTTGCCAGTTTCAGTGCCCCAGGCTTCTCTCGTCTGAGAGTTCCTGCGTCACCGCGGCATGGCAGGCGCGACAGTTGGGCACTCCAGGGAAGGAGGGGGCGCCAGGGGGTGCACCCATCAGACAGCACCCGAAAAACAGCAATGCGAGCCAGCGCAGGCCCCAGACACTGTGCTTCTGGCACTCTGTGTTGTGCGCTCGGTGTGGTGCTATCTATGTGGTGCGTGGTGCAATCTTTGTGGTGCAATCTATGAAGTGCACTAGGTTGTGCAATATATGTTGTGCAACCCATGTGGTGCAATCGCGTCTGCTCAATACGTGTTGTGCAAGCTACAGTAAGCTGTTGCAGTCTAAATGGTGCAGCCTATGCTGTGCAATATGTGCAAGTCAATGTACGTGGCGCAAAATAGGCTGAATATTCAATATGGTGCAAGATCTGTGATCGATTGCTCGTGGTGCACGATTTGCGCTTCAATCTATGCTGTGCAGTCTATGTGGGGCAGTCTAAGTGGTGCAGCTTATGTTGTGCAACTCATTTGTGGAACTCGCAGTTGTCAATTCCACTGCTCGCGCAATCACCCCACCCACCCACCCGCAACTTTTTTTGCAAAACACATGCGTCGGCGATTGCGATGGGTGTTTGGTGTTGGTTGGTGCATTTTTGCGGCCGCGCTAGCCCGCGCATGCTCGCGCGCGCAGCGGCCAGGTAGTTTGGCGCGACCGGCGCGGCCACGGTGGCGCTGTCCTCTGGGCACTTCCAAGCGGGCACTTCAGTGCGAGTGTGCTACTTGGGCGGGCGCGGTATCATGACAACGCCGACAACGGTATACACGATGATAGTAGCGACGATGGTGACGATGGTGGCGTTGACGACGGCAAAGCCAATACCGGCGCCGATGTGGATCACGCCTTCCGATAACGATGACGATGTCCTCGCGTCGGTGATGAAGGTTTTGGAAGGTGTTCGCCATGCGCGCGCGGCCGACGCACGCGAGTAACCCGCGTTACATTGTTTGACGCGTTTCGTGCCCCCCCCCCGCGCGCGCAAAGGCCTTCGGATGAGTTTGACATTCGGCGCAAGAGGCCCTTTTAGCAGAATTTGATGACAATGTTAAACACCCAAATTCGAAAAAAAAAAAAGGCGCCCGCGCAGGTTTTTTTACGCTGGTGTTGCACAGCCGCAGGTTTTTTTTTCCTGGGACGACCGTTTTGTGAAAGCATTACGAAACCTGGGGTTCCTCTTCTGTTTCAAGGATTTCGGAGAATGTGCGCGCGACGACTCGCGCGTGTGCACTTTGTTTCTTCGTTGCGAAGGGTTCTTGCGACAGCACGCGCGCGAAAGGCGCCCAAACGACTTAGACATGTGCGTACGAGAGGCCCTTTCGGTAGCATGTTATGAACATGTTAAACAAACGGTGTTTGGTCAAGAATTCGCAAGAGCGCGCGCAGGCTTCTTCTGAACTCGCATGTTGCGAAACCATGTGTCTTACATGTTTTCGTGACACTCGGTGTTGGAACCTGTACGATCTACGGTTTGAGCGATATTTCGGTATGCGCGCACGACGACGCGCGCGTGTGCACTTCGTCTGTTTTTTTCCCAAAAGAGATTTTTGACAACTGATGGTTTGTGATCAACGAGTGCGCGCGCGTAGTTTTTTCGCAAAGAATGAAGGGGAGGGGCATGCTGGCGTGCCTGAGATTGTAGGAGCTCAAAAACAGGATGGACGAGGGGGGAGAATCGTATGGAAATTGCCCTGCTCAGGGGGGGCCGATCAGTCCGGGGGGGTGTCGGTCCTAAGAATTTCTTAGGGAAGGGATATACGTTGTGCAATCAAATGCGGCGGCGCAACTTCTACGGAACGGCTACGGCGACAACGTAGCCGCCAAACCGCCAAACCGGCCCAGACGACGGGCGGCGACGGGGCGGAGACGGGGCGGCGACGGCGGCAGCATAGCCGCCAGACCGCCACACCAGCCTAGCTCCTCAGAGGAGAAGTCGGAGCCCCTAAGTGCAAACACTGTTTGGGGAACTTTCACGTGTCCCAGACTTGTTTTAGGAAGTCAAAACTTTGGACTGGACCATGGGCGTTTTCTAAGAGCTTCTCTCTGGTACAACTTACGTAGATATGGACCTGGGCTACTGTTTAAGAATAAGTTCGGAGCTTTAAGCAAGGGTGTATTGCACAGGCCCATTCGCGGCCAGATTGTGGGAATGTCTCAGGCGGTTTGCGTGTTGGGTTGTCCAGGCGCCTGGCGTCCCAAGGAGGGCCCGCCAAATGGCATGACGCTGGCCCGCCCGTGCCCCGATTGTGGGGATGTCTCAGGCGGTTTGCGCGCTTGGTTTTTCAGACGCCTCTCTTTTTGAAAGCTCTCTGGCCACTGAGACATTGCAAGCGTAACATTTGGGCACTCCAAAGAGGGGCCGCCAGGGGGTATGAGATTTTTCCATTCGAGCCCAGATCCTGAGGTTGTCTCCGGCGGTTAGCACTTTCGGTTGCTCAGAATCTTTGGGGAGCTCCTTGACCACTGCGACATGGCAGGCGTAGCACTTGGGCACCCCAAGGAGGGGCCACCATGGGGTTTTTAACACTGGCCCGTTCGCGGCCAGACAGTGTGGATGCCTCGGGCGAAGTGCGCGTTCGGCGTCGGTTACTTTTATGTTTCCAGAGCAGGCAGAGTAGAGTGTACAGATGTGTCGAGCGACGCGCTTGTTCCGCAATAGCGTTCCACGATAGAGGGTTCCACTGGACGTGCAAAGCGGGCCCACACAGAAGACCCACAGCCTTGTCGCTCGAGACGTCCTCACCATTCATCAACAACGCTTTGAGGAACCCTGCTCTCGCCTCAGTGCCGGCTACAGTTGAGGTCCGGGCAGCCACGTTTTTTTGTGACTCTCGCCCCTGCCCCTCGCGTTCCGGCAGCCGTTTCGACCGAGATTCCTTCGTTGGGAAGCGTGTGCTCTCGCCCCAATGCCAGCTGCAGGTGTGGTCCAGACGGCCACGCCCCTATGTAAAAGCGCAGGTGCACACGTCCGTGCTCCCACCCCTGTCTCTTCTAGCCGACCTCATGCTCCTTGACTCGCCTCTTCACCTTTGTTGCTGGTGGGGTGCTTCGTGGGGGGTAGCTTTAGCGCCCCAAGAGGCGGGGGGGGCGCCAGGGGGTGGGACCATCTCCCGTGCGAAGATGGGCTGTGGGGGTGTGTCCAGCGAGGCGCTCGCTTGGCATCGGCGCCTCCTCCCAGCTTTGAAACCAGACTGTGAGGACGTCTCGAGCGAGGCTCTTGTTTCAGCACCCCCGGGGCGAGCTGCTAGGGGGCAGGACACCGGCCGCTCGCGGCCGGGCTGCGTGGGATGTCCCGAGGGAGGCGCCTGTTCTGCACCTCTGACCCCTCTGCAATTCAGGGCCGCATGGTCACCGCGATGTGGCAGGCTCGGGATTTTCTTACGCTGTTGAGGATGATGATGATCATCATCATGATGATGAT
>CAUYUJ010017034.1:0-17500 GCA_963575745.1 Prorocentrum cordatum | reverse complement strand
CTTCTGCAAGGCGGCCTCCTCCTTCTGCGCCTGGCTCCTGGTCTGGCGAGCGGCCTTAGCGGCTGCGACCCTCTGCATGTGCGCGCGCTCGCTCTCCGTGGGCTCGCGCACGACCTCCAGGAAGTCGGACTCGCCCCAGCCGTGAACCTGCCAGGCCGTATCGAACTCTTGCGGGATCGGCTTGATGACGTGCGTGCTGACCTCTACGCAGCAGCCTTCGACCATGACCACCATCTGCTTCTTGCCGCCAGCATGCGGCTCGACAGTCTTGACCGACTCTGCATCCGCCTCGCCCATCTGCTCCTCCTCCTTCTCCTCCTTCCAAGTCCAGTCGAAAACCATCGTCTTCTCCTTGCTCAGTTTGGCAGTCGGCCCGCCGCCCTCAGTCCGCGGCCCCAGGGGCAAGCTCCTGACCGTCCAAGCTGGGGAGTAGGAGTCAGACATGACGTCGAGGTGGTGGGCCTCCGGGACGAGGTACAGGTCGAATGTGACCACCGTCTTGAGATCCGCCTTGTCTGGGCAAACCTTCACACACCCGCACTTGATCTGCTTACCCACCTGCAACGGCGTCCCCACAGGAACAGGCACGATCTTGCCTGGGAGCGCCAGCCCCCAGTCGACGTCCCGGAAGTCGTGGTACAGACGGCCAGGCACAGCCTTGCCCTTGTTGTTGAACCTGTGCTTGACGCTGGCCGTCGGCGGAGTGAAGCTTGCCATCAGCCAGGCCGTCGCGCACGATGCGCACGCCTGCGCCTTTCCGATGGTGCGCAAATAAGCCCTGACAGCTGGATCATCCTTTACAACCAGGTGGAAGGCGGCATCATCCTTGGCGGCTTGGCTCTCTTCCTTGGCGGACTCCAGGCTGTCCTCCGCCTCGGCCTGGTCGTCGACGGGGCCGTCCTGCGGCAGAGACCCCAAGATGCCCCGGACGCTCTCGAAGAAGGCATCGTTGGCCGCGAGGTCAGCTGACTGCTTGTCCTCGATCGCCTTGTCCACGAGCTTCTCGACGATGGCGTCCTTCTTCCAACCGTCCTCGTAATCCACTTCCATCTTCTCGCACTCAGACTTCAGAGCTGGCAGGGTCATCGCCTTGAACTGGGAAAGCTTGGTCCTCTTGAACTTCTCGAAGTTGGTCTCCACTGGCACTGTGGTACCTGCTGCGCTCTTGACAGCGTTCTGGACCCGAGACACCCACGATTGCTTGCCGATGTCTGCCAACTCCATGCTTGCCAGCTCCTCCAGAGACGCGGCCATGAAACTCGCCGTGTGATCGAGGTAGGCGCGCAAAGCCTTGCGCTTATCGCGCTTCGCTTTCAGGTCCGACTCGCTCTCGCCCTCGGCCCCGACGCGGAGGTCTCCAATGTCATGGATTGCCTGCGACGTCTCCTCGCAGAGCGCCATGCAGTATACGAACCTGTACTTCAGAAACGTCTCGACAGAGCGCTTGTTGCTGAAGATATCCGCCACCATGTCGAAAGCCTCGCAGATCGTGGCCATGGCGCGGAGGTCGGAGGCACTGCAGTTGACATTGTCATAGAAGGTGTACAGGTTCCGCGCCACCTTGAAACAAGTTTCGTCGATGGCGTTCCAGGCGGCATCGGCGATCATGCCCAGGACATTCTTCTCAGCCGTCTCGAGATCTACCAAATCGAGCAACTCCTCCAGCGACATCTTTCCGACACCAGAGAGCTTCCTGTAAATCGAAGTGTTGGCATCACCGAACGCCTTGTGAGTCCTCTTGACGAGCCTCGCGACCCTGCTTGGCCCACCCAAATTGCACGGGGGGTTATTCGTGATAGTCGTTGTCAGCGCGCGCTTGACGTCATCGCCACCCGACTGAAAGATCTCCCAAATATTCTGCATGCAAGCTGGATCCACCCCCAGTCTCTTCGCTGCTCTCTTGATGTCATCCTGCAGCGTTGAATTCGCCGCTTCGGTCTTCTGCGCCTTATTATTCCTCTCGCCTGACCCTGCGGACGCCTCGGCGGCCTCGGCCTCAGGCTCTCCGCCGCCCTCCTGAGCATCATCACCATCCTCAGCGCCATTCGCATCAAGGCCGTGGGCAACTGCAGCCAGCATTTTGAGGTGCGGTCGCAGACGGTGGTACGCCTTGAATTCCTTGACCTTGATCTCCTCAGGCTCCTCCGGCTCCGTGCCCGTCTGGCCGCCCTCGGCCTCCCCGCCGTCCTCCGGCTGCTCAGGCTCATCCGCGCCCTCCTTGTCCAAGCGCCGCTGCTCCTGTTGGATGAATTGGTGGATGACGGCCTTCCCGTCTACCTTAGCAGACGGTTTCACTGGAAGCTTGACCCCCTGCTTGAGGCCGACCAGGCCGAACTCAATTGCCTTCAGCAGCAGCCAAAAAGTAATGTTGAAGTCGATGGACTCGGGCGGCACTCCATCTAGCGTGTGCTCCAGCGTGTTGACAACGTCCCTCAAGAAGGGGACGGGCTTGCCCTGGGCGACATGGTCTGCTATGAGATCTGTCTCAGCGCGCTTGCGCTTCTTCTTGCCACCCTGCTGGGGCTTGCGTCCCTCTTGCGTCAAAACTCCGGGGTTCTGCGAGGCCAACGACGCCTGAAAGACTTTGGACTGCACCATGTCGCGAGTCAGGACCTTGAGCTTCTCGGCGTCCTTGGGGACCTGGATGACCCACGGGGTCCCGTCGTTGGTCGGGACGCAAAATGCAGCTACCTGGCGAGAAACCCAACCAATGCAAAGTGCGAGGGAGGGGGGGGACAGAAGGAGGGCGCACACGAGGATGAGTGGAGGAGTGAAGAGGAAGTTGGGTGGGGGAGGAGGAGGAAAGAGGGATCGGACGGGGACTGGATGGCAGGAGGCGGACGGGGGGAGTGAGCGGCGAGCGTTGGGGGAGGGATGGGAAGGAGGAGGTGGGTTCGCTTATTCGCATCTCTTTGCATCGGTTGACTCCCCCCGCTTGCCTCGACGAAATAAGACAGCATACCAACCTTCGTCAGGATCGCGCTCACCTCGTGCAATACGCCGTACACCGCGACGTTGTCGATGCGATTGTCGGAGAAGATGCAGTGCTGATTCATGTATTTTTCGAACTTGGTGAACAGGGCGTTCGAGAGCTTGTTGCGCAGCGCCCTGCACTTCTTGAAAGATGCAAACGACGTCCACCGACCAGGATATTTCTGTTCGATGAATTGTCCAAACTCCGTCTCGAGACCTTCCTGACTTGCCCTGCTGGGGCCATCGCCCTTCTCCTCCTCAGCCTGCTCAGCCCCGGGGTCCACCTCTGGAGCCGCCTGCCCGCTGGCCTCGGCGGCGACCTCCCGATCCTCATGATCAATGCGAGTGCTCACGCTGCGAACCGCCCCCCGCCACCACTGGCCCACAGGCACGACGAGTCCGGGTTCGGGTCCGGGATACATGGGGGGCAGATTCGTTATCGGGGGAGGGGGGGGTACGCAGCGTGAGCATTCGCATTCGACCCTCGATAATATCCGCTCTGCGCTTGTCGGCCCACCCCTTCGTGACATCTTGGACGACCTTCATGGCCTGAACGAAGGTGGTCTTGGTGCCGATCCCGTTCAGGATGTTGCCAACGTCCGTGAGGTGGGTGACCACATCAATCGGGGTCCTGTGGTCGGCCTCAGTGATGGGGATCCCCTTCATGACTGTAGCTGCCACCTGTGGATTGTGCCTCTTGGACTTCACCATGTCGTCGAAGGCATCGTAGATGGCCTCGATGACGTGAGCCCCGCTGAGGATCCAGAAGCTGTTGTCAGTTGAGCTTGACCGTCGCATCACTACCATCTCGTTGCGCCCGCCGACAATGAACCCACGAGTCTTGATATCCTTCTTGTACTTGTCGCGGGTGTCGCAGCAGTTGCGGTCGTTCAGCTCGTGCCTTTCAAAGGCCTTCTGGGTCCGCGCTTGGTCGAGGAACAGCGGCACCCACGAGTTCTCCGCGATGATATAGTCAGCGCGGATCTCGTCCTGTAACACGCGGCCCGTCATGCCTGGGTATCGGTCCGAGACGGATTTGCAACCGCCATCGAATCGTCCATATCTCTTCGTAGTCATCGCGATGAGACTTGCAGGTAGACGGACGGTGCAGTGCCGACGGTGCAGGAGGTAGGGCCGCGCGGTTGCTCGCCTATGCTCCAAGGTGGTCCAAGCCAGAAAAGCTGTGGAAAGGATGCAGAAGGGGGTGGCCGGAGGAGAGAGGCAGGGAGGGAGGGCGGGGAGGGGTAGAGTGGAACCAGTTTTTCTTCTGCCGTGCATTTCGTCCCTCGCCCCCTCCTGTGGCGCCTCCTGGGGCTTCGTCCCGCCGCGGCTGGATGCGCTTCGAAATCTTGATCAGAACGACGCCATTTTGACAGAAAGGAGGGAGACACTTTGGGCCACTCTGGTACATGTCTCAAACCCTCTTGGAACCTTCTTGGGGCCCTATCGGGCTTGGGCCCCTGGGGGCCCCTGGAGCCTCCTAGTTCTCGTGTGCGCCCTGATGCGCCGTAGTCCGCCCTCCTGCTTATGTCCCCCCCTTCTCTCCTTCCCTCCATCCCCTCCCCTTCTCCCCTCCTCCTCCTCCTCCTTCATTCCCTGCTCTCTTGCCAATCCCCGTGCCTGGCCGTGACCGCCCACCTGGCCCAGGGGCCCAGGCCGCGCGCGCGCGGGCGGCCCCCCGGGCCCGCCTGCAGCGCCGGCCGCCGACGAGGCACCCGAGCGGCGGCGGGCGGGGCGGGGTGGGCGGCGGATGAACAAATGGAAGGATGGAAGGATGAAAGGATGAATGGGATAGAGGAGGGAGGCAGGAGAGAGATAAAGAGAGAGAGGAGCTTGAGAGAACAACTAATGTCTTCCCATTTTGCCACATGCAGCACACGAGCACACGCACATGTTTCCACACGCGCACGCGCGAGCCGCTACATGCCGCTACCAGCACGCACGCTGCAAGGGACAGCAAGGGAGCAGTGAGCAGCTAGCAAATGAATGAGAGTCCGAGAGCACAGAGTACAGTCCTAAATGGGCCCCGTACCAGCTTTGCGAGGGGCTGGAGATATTGGGTCAGAGCGGCTCGCGCGGGCAACAAGGCGCCTCTGCTGGCCCGCCCTCACCACTGACGACGCGGCCAGTGAGAAGCGAGATGGCGATTCGAACGGGCGGCCCAGGAAAGGGAGTTCCAAGGTGATCCCCATGAGGACACTCCCGATCGAAACCACGTGCATTGCGTTTCCGTTTGCCGTCTTTTGCGAATTCACACTGCGCCGGGGCGTGACAGGGCAATCACGCGAGAAGACGCACTTCACGCCACCGCAAGCCTGGGGCCCCGGGAACCCCGGGAACCCCTGGGACGAAGGAGGAGAGGAGTGGAGCAGTGGAGGGAAGGAGGCGGCGAGGAGGAGGAGTGAGGACAGTGAGGAAGAATAGGGGAGGAGGAGAGGGGAGCGGAGGAGGGAGGAAGGGAAGGATCGGACAGGATCGGAGGGATCGGGGTGCCCCGCCCGTTGGAAATGCGATCTGGCCTGGGACGTCTCTGCCGTGACCGGGAACCCCATGGCAAGCCAGAGTTCGCATGGCACGAAATACCTCGCTTCCTTCGCCCCGGGGGTCTCGAGGGACGGGGCCTGGTCCGTGAACAGCATCCCCTGGCCCCTGATGAGCGTGGGGAGGATTCCCGCTGTGGACTTGTACTTCCTGCGTTTCTGGTTTTGGCCCAAGTCGATGGCATCCCCTGGGTAGAGCCCGCAAGTGTCGTCCCACACGCTCCGCTCCCTGATCGAAAGGCTCGCTAGGTAGCTCCCTGGTTCGTCACCCCACGCCGTTCCCGGATCTTCGAGCTCGGACACCCTACGGTCCCGGGTCGCAGGGCGATTGCTCGCCCACTCGAGGGCTTCGGCGAGCTCGTCGGCATTGGCTTTCATGTATTCGGTGTAGGTGTACGTGACGCCTCGCTTGAAGAGGCGCTGGAGCGTGTTGCCGAACCCGAACCGTGCCTCGAACGCGACCATCGACGTATCGAATGAGACATCTGGGACGTTGTGAACCGCGAAGGTCTTCAACACTCCAACGCAATATTGCCTCTTCCTTGAGGTCGCAAACCCTTGGGCAGACGAGTTCACCACCACGCGAACTATGAAGTACAAATCTCCTAGACTGTCTACCAAATCTTTTTGGCCGAAGCTGTCGACGTTTTCGTGTACCCACACGTGCTCGAGTAAGTATCGCCTAATTTTCACCCAAGTCCAGAAAAATGTACTCTGCTTGCCGGACATCATTAATTGATTCCCGTAGTTCGATGCGTCGGTGCACGGCGAACCGCCGCTCGTAACGTCTGCCTCGCAGGGGGGGCAGCTTCAAATCCCTCTCCCTCGCTCCCCCCGACTGGGCTGGAGCGGGGCCGGAGGAGGAGGAGGAGAGGGAGGAAAGGAGAGGAAACAAAAGGAAACGGAGGGAAGCTGAGGAGGAGGGAAACGGGAGGGACCCGTGAGCAGGAGCAGGGGGCAGCAACGGCAGAGCAGCATGGCTGGCTGGCCTTCACGAGTGGGCGTGCCCTCTTGTGCCTGGCACAGCGCGCGTCAGGCTCGATGGCGCTGCGGTCGAGGATGTGCTTGATCTGCTTGCACATTGCCTCGGCGGGGCGGCGGGCCGGGGCAGTGGAGGGGAGGGGGCGATGGGGGAGAGGAGGGGGAGGATGGGGGAGGAGGAGGAGGAGGAGGAGGAGGAGGAAGAAGAAGAAGAGGAGGAGAAGGAGGAGGAGGAGGAGCTCACGACATACCCCGGAAAATTGGATTGGCCCAGGGCAGATTCAAAACGAGTTTTCCGGCGATAGCCCCAGGGAGGAGGAGGAGGAGGAGGAGGAGGAGGAGAGGAAGGGAAGGCGAGGGAGGAAGGAGGAGGAGGAGGAGGAGGAGGAGGAGGACGGTGGAGGAGGCGAGGGAGGGAGTGGGCGAGGTGGAGGAGGAGGGAGTTGGAGGGAGGAGGGGAGGAGGAGTGCATGTACCAGAGGGGGGCCAGCTCCAGAGTTGCCTCGGCGAGTTTCCCCACTGGGGACCGGGGAGAGGGGGCAGAAGGGAAGGAGGGAGAAAGAGCCAGAGAGAGAGACAGAGAGGGAGGGAGAGGGAGAGAGGAGAGAGAGAGAGAGAGAGAGAGAGAGAGAGAGAGAGAGAGAGAGAGAGAGAGAGAGAGGACGAAGCAGGAGCAGGCCTTCATCTTGCGAGTCTTGGCCGCTCCCTTGATCGTTTTGTTCTTGAGCAGCTGGTCCTGCAACTTCGCGACCTTGCGAATGCGCTTGCGGCTAGCTCTGTCCACAGCATCCAGGATGTCAGAGAAGACGCAAGCATCCCTGAGCTGAGGGCTGGCCATTAATTCCCTCTTGGCTTGCCCGTTCCACTCGCAAGCCCAAAGCGACCTGAATTGGAGCGGCGAGTCCCTCGAGCCCTCGGCGTGCAGAAACTCGGCACACGCCGACTCGATGAGGCTCGACGCCACTTCCTTGCTGCCAATTCCACTGAACGAGCTAGAGAGAGTGATAATGCGATTGGACACGACGGACTTAATGTCGCTCACGCCAACAAAGTGTTTGCACGTATCCAATGCATCGGACGCCCACCTGAAGGAGTCCTCGATGCTTCGGCATACTTTCTCAGGGACGACGACCTGTCCGGGCGCGGGGGCCAGGCGGCTGAGCATGGTGGTTGGATGCGTGGATATCGAAACGCATGCAGAAGTGACGTGAATCGAGCAGCAAAGCAAGCACGACTCGGGCCAAAATGGCAGCTTGAAACAGGAATGAGAGGGAGGATGCAAAAGACAGAGGGGCCCAGATGGGGAAGCGTCAGCGCTGACCGCCCCGCCCCCATTGCGCGCAGGCGCCCTGCGACGTCGCGCGACGTCAGCTGGCGGTCGTGCCGGGGCCTGACGACATGCAGGACTGCCCGCCGCAGGGGGAGCGGTCGGGGTATCAGGAATGGCAAGGACCTTGCCCCAAACGGGGGGAGGGAGGCGATCTGGGAGGCGCACCCGAACGGACACCCTCCCATCTGGAAGAGCCCCCCAAAGTTACCCTTATCAATTTGGGAGTGCCTCCCAAACTGCATCCCCCCATTTGGGAGGGCCTCCCAAACTGCCCCCCCCCCATTTGGGAGGGCCTCCCAAACTGACCCCCCCCATTTGGGAGGGTCTCCCAAACTGACCCTCCGATTTGGGAGGTGCTCCCAAACTGACCCCCCACATTTGGGAGGGCCTCCCAAACTGACCCCCCCCATTTGGGAGGGTCTCCCAAACTGACCCTCCGATTTGGGAGGTGCTCCCAAACAGACCCCTCCATTTGGGAGGGTCTCCCAAACTGACCCTCCGATTTGGGAGGTGCTCCCAAACTGACCCCCCCCATTTGGGGGGGCCTCCCAAACTGGCCCCCCCATTTGGGAGGGTCTCCCAAACTGACCCTCCGATTTGGGAGGTGCCCCCAAACTGACCCTCTCCCCTTTGGGAGGCCCCCCCAAATTGACCACCAGGGCCCACATGGGAGGCGCCCGCAGACTGCCCCAAAAAATCTGTTGAGGGAGCGGCCGGACAGCATGCGTGAGAGGGCAGAGGACGCATTGAGGGTTGGCGCGCGCCAGCGACGGGAGCGCGCGGCTCGCCTGGATGCCCCGCCAGCGCGCCCACATGAGGAGGAGGAGGAGAAGGAGAAAGGAGAAAGACGTAGCAGGCGGGAGGAGGGAGGGGGATATACGAGAGGAGGGCGGTGGGAGAAGGAAGGAGGTGGAGAGAAAAGGAGTAGGGCAGGGAGGGCAAAGACTGGGAGCAGAAGGCGCAAGAGTGACCAACCGGGGGGCCTTTTTCAACCGTCCGACGGGCCATCCGAATCGTCGGGTTCAGGCCCAGCTGACTCCTCATCCTCTTCGAATAAGGAGGCCAAGTAATTGCAAGGGTAACAGACTGTACGGAAACAGAGTGGGCCCTCCCCCTCCAGGTGTGGAAGCTCGATTGTACTGACCATCTTACACACCTCATTGAGCTTGTTGGCGACGTCGTCTCGTTCTTCCAATTTATAAAACGTTGCCAAATATCGACATATGTTATTTTCCAAAAAATCTATTGCCCCAGTTACCTCGTCGCCTGCTCTCAGCCAGCCATTCGAGCACCTATTGTGTTCAAGGGGCCCACAGAGTACACAACGTTGAAATGTGCCATGGACGGAACAGGGGCCATCGCATAAGTGGCAGGGTTCGCATGTCGGTGTTTCCACATTATTGCTGGCTGTAAAAGCTTGCTCTTCGAATCTCATATATGTGATCACCTGCCATGGGAGACGGGTCCGGCTGGTTTTGATCATCTTGGCCCCGACGTCACGGATGAGGATCACCATCTCCTTGCTCTCTACGACCGAAGAGAAGTCAAGGATGTTACGGCGTAGTGGGCCTCGAAGGATCGCCAGGGGGAAGAGAGGGAAAGGGGGGAGGGGCGGGGAGACGATTGAAGATGGTGACGAGGAGGGCGACGCCGACTAAAGGAGGGGAGAATGAGGTGAGAGGTGTAGACCGACCTGGATGCCTGTAGACAATCTTTCTCTCTTCATCCAAATCCAGCCAGCGCCCCACGTAAAGAGCATTATCCATATCAATCCCGTCCCAATATACGAGGTTGCAGACTGACGCGGGTATCACCTCCTCGCCCTCATCGCCCTCACTACCACTACCACCAACAGGCTGCCCAGGCATTGGTGGAATCGGCTTCTTGTCATCATCTTCGTCGTCGCCGTCTGTCCTGGGCCTGGGGGTGTAGCGAACCAGGGACACGACGTGATCTCTCAGTCTCTCGATGCCCTGATTGTTAACCCAGGAGATAGCCTCGCACGTTTCGACGACTGCCACTGCCCACTGAAACCAATCAAGTTTTGAAGCGTGGTCTGTAAACCCGACGGAGTCCATAGGGATGGCAATACCGTCAAGACCTAGCCCTTCGCCAACGGCCCCTGCCCCGGCGCCGCCAGGATGAGCGCCGAGGATCGCAGCTTGGAGTGCCTCCTCCTCCACCCGCTCAGCTGGGAAGAGGTGGTCCGCGTCGTCGTCGTCGCCCCCGCGGCCGAGGAGGAGCGAGGCGAGAGGAGGAGGAGGTGGAGGAGGAGGGAAAGAGTCAAGGAGGAGGGAGGACGAGGGAAGAGGGAGGGAGGAAGAGGCGGATTGGAAGACGAGGGAGGAGGAGGAGGAGGAGGAGGAGGAGGCTTATGAGGATGAGCAGGAGGAGGAGGAGGAGGAGGAGGAGGAGGAGGAGGAATCAAGCCTGCGGCCTCGGCCTTGGCGGCAGCGGCAGCGGCGGCCAGCGCTGCCGCCTCGATATCTCCAGAAGCCATTGCCGCGGCAGCCCGTTGGGCATCCTCGTCATGTGCCGACCCAATGCCACAGCCGCCTCCATCGCCTCCGAAATCGTCGTCCTCACCCGTGTTGTGATCGTCCTCGGCCACCTCATCAAGTATATCCTGGGCGCCCTGGCCGATATCGTCGTCGCCGCCGCCGACCTCGTCGTCGCTGTCGTTCGGGCCGTCGTCAGGCGGGCCCCCCCCTGGACCCCGGCGCGGTCGTTTGGCCCGTGGGTTGTTGGCCCGAGGCGCTGTTGGAGGGACGTCGGCCAAATCTTGTATCGGGAAGGCGTAAGAGATCGACGCCTCGGGGAACTCTGGCCTATTCCACAATAAAGAAACTACGTCCATTTCCACTCGAAATCCCGGCCCCTCGTCTCGGCTAGATTGCGACTGTGACAATAGAGATGCAATTCCCACCATCATGAAAAAGATAGGCCGTACTGTCAGGGGCAACTTAATCCTCACATGATCACCGCGGTGGTGGAACTGCACCACCCACACTTGGGTGCGGAACTTGTACGCCGGCATCCACACGGAATCATCCTCAAGCCCCCCCATGTCGATCAAGTCCATGGCGGCTGGATTTACATCAGCTTCGGAGGGGATCGCCTCGGCGGTTGGCGGCGGCGGGGGGCCCCCCGTCCCGTCCCTTCCCCCATCCTCCTCCTTCCCTTCGTCGTCACCCTGCAAGTCTCTCTACTTCCCTCCGCCTTCACCCCTCCTCCCCTCCTTTGTTCTGCGGAGCGGGGCCTGCACCCCGCTGAACTTAAAGTGCAGCGCCCGGAACCCGTCGGGCTGAAGAGGCCCGCCCAACTTTTTCCATATAGATGATAATAGCCTCGCACCGTGAACTTCCAGTTTCGTCGGCTTGGGCTTGGGAGTCTTCTCCGCCTCGCCCTTGGGTGCAAGGGTTCCGCCAGTCATGAATCTCTGGCACATCGAAGCTTTGGTGCAAAGTTTTTGAGCCTCCTCGTGGTACCCAGGACGGCTGCAAAAGTCAACGAAGTCTAATCTGTCCTCGGCCGTGCGCAGGTGCACGAGGTCTTGGCGAAGGACTACGCGAGACGCAAGAAGTGGCCATTGAATATTCGGGGCACGCTTGTACCCCATCTTGATCATGTTGTTCACGCCCTCCACTTTCTGAGTATCGAGCGGCGATGCCTCCGCCAGGCGGCTGATGAGGTCCCACGATCGCTGCGCCAGCTTGCCAGTCCTGGCCGCGTCGTCAAGGTCGCCCATGATGATACCCCGGAGCTTCCAGCAACTCAAATCTAATACATCGTCGGGTTGGTCCACAAAATGCTTAGCCCAATATTTTCTGGTGTCGCACGAGTAGCCAGCTGGCGACACCACGAGCAAGAACATGAGTAGCGGGTATTGATTGCACGGCCCCAGGACGCGTCGGAAGAAATCTGCCGCGACACCGATGCAAAGCCGGACAGCAACGCAGCGGGCATCGTGCTGCTGGTCGGGCGGCAAGCTTATGATCTCAGGCCACACCCTGCCGCCGTTGCCGCCCAAGAGTCTATCGAACTGCCGCATGACGTCCTGGGCCCGGTGCCTCACTAACTCAACTACTTTGGGATGCGTTTCTAAGTTGCGCTTTTTCTGCACCCATATCGATAGTCGGTCTACAGGCCAGCGGCTCTTGTGGGCTAAACCAACGATGAGCCAGAATTGAGAATCACTTAAAGATTTGAGTGATTCTTTGATCCACTTCCCAATCTTGATGGAATATGCCTTGTAATCGTCGCCCTCGGACGGGTTGGCATCGTGGCCAGCTGAGGCGGCGTTGGCAAGTCTCTCCGTCGCCTCTTTCGCCAGCACAATATCGAATACCCGAAATGTTTCATCTGGCCCACAGCACAACAAATACTTCTCAGCACTGTGAATTGACAGCCACCTCCCGCGCAGCGGGCGCGGCGGCAACCGCCGCGCGCATTGCAGAGCCCTCTTCCTGCCGAACTCCTGCGCCCAACCTGGGAAAGGGAAAGCTAGAAAGCCTTGAACTTCCGATCGGTCCGATCCCCCGGCCCCTGCCCCCCTGGGCCCCGAGGACGGGCCGACAACCAACTTGTTTCTGGGGGCCCGCAAGACCATCCCGAATCTTCAGAGCGTTGCTTGAGCTCCGCCACGCGTTGATTATGGTGGCGACGCACCCGAAGTAGCCCCGGAGGTAGATGCTGTCAAGCACAACGATTTGCCGTTTCACCTAGAGGGGCCCTGCGGGACTGTTCTTCTTCCTTCCTCTTTCTTCCCTCTCCACCTCCTGCCTCTCCCTCCCCATCCACCTTCCATCATCCCTCCTCCTCCTGCCCCCCACCTTGGCTCTCGCCTCCTCTCCCCCTTCGCGCGAGCCGAATTTCGCACGCCCGATCGCGATGAGGTGCAAATTATGCAAGATGCACCAGTACCGGAACACCAACGTAAAATCATCTGAAGCCACGGCCTTCAAGATGATGGGATGAGCACCCTTCTGGTCCGGGCCTCTGAGGGCCGCGGGAGGCGGGGGGGCCAACGTCGGCCAAGAGAGTCTCAAAGACCTAGACCGCCCGCCTCCGCCTCTCCGACTCTCCTCTCCTCCCCCCAGCCCCCAACCAAGGGTCGAGTTGGGCCCGAGTTGGGCCCCCTCTTCCGAGGCCCCGGGTGAGAGCCCCTGGGCTACGATACGCACGTGTAAGAAGTGCGCCAAGTACTTGGGGCTCTCTCGGACGGGACGGGCAGGCGGTCCGGGTAGGCGGGCCCTTGCCACCCCCGCGGGAGCCTTGGTCGGATCCAAACACCCAGACTCTGAGATGAGGGCCACCATCTCGCCTCTTCGCCCCGTCAGTCCTCCACCCCTTGACGCCGACCCCCTCGACCTGCGACAGGAGCATCGCCTTCGGGGGGCTTATGGGAGGGCCTTTCTCTGGGCGTCTGTCTTGGTCCTGGATCGGTGGGTCTCTTGATCGCAGGTTAAGTCCAGGAAACGCCAATCCCACGACGACAGCGCGCGCCCTCCCGCCACCCTGCGCGCGCACGCGAGGGAGGGAAGAGAAAAGGGCGCGTCGCCGTCGCTCGGAGGATTGCCATTTGCCTGACTTGACCTGCGGGGCCCAGCAGCCTCGCACTCGACGCCGCCGAAGCCAGATGGTGGAATTTGCGTGATGTCTGCAAGGCCAGTGGATGAGCCCAGCATCTCGGGCAATGCCTGACGAGATGAAGCTGGAGGAAGAAGGGGAGGACGATACCTGAGGAGGAGGAGGAGGGAGGAAGGGGAGTCCGAGTCCGAAGGAGGAGGGAGGAGGCGGGCCGAAAGGGGCCCGAAGGACCGAAGGAGGGGCGGGGAAGTGTCGAGGCGGCGGGTTCATTACGCCATGACCTGCCCCTCGGGGTAAAAGAACTCTGAGCGCACTTCGCACGTGTGGGCTTTTACTCCTAGTTTGTCGCTCGAATTCGTGGCGTCCGCGCGCACAGTGTGCAATTCCATGGTAATGGCATTCTCATCGTCGAGCTTCAGGCCCGCGATGTGCGCGTAGTGGGCGGCGCACCACAGACGGCGGCGAACCTCGGCCCGACTGGGCCCTTGCCCTCCCCCCCCCCGGGCCCCAGGGCGTTCCGACCGACACCCTCTGATCCCAATCTATTCGATCCGAGTCCGACCCCTCAGCAACCGAGCGAGGCACCCGCACATTTGCAGCTGCTAGAATCTCCCAGCGGTTCACGGTGAAGCGGGTGACGTCCGCATCCAAGGAGTTGATCGTGGTGCCTTCGAGTGGGCGGCCGATCCCTCCTCCGCAGGAGATCTCCTAACTCCCCCTCTTCTCTCCTCTCTCTCTTACTCGTCCACGTTCTCTCTCTCTCTCTCTCTCTGTTTCTCTCTCTCTCTCTCTCTCTCTCTCTCTCTCTCTCCCCCTCTCTCTCTCTCTCGATCTCTCTCTCTTTCTCTTTTTTCATATATATATATATGTTGTGTATATATACATATATGTGTGTATGTGTTTTCTATATCTCTATCTCTCTCTCTATCTCTCTCTCTCTCTCTCTCTCTCTCTCTCTCTCTCTCTCTTTCGTTTTATATTACTCGATTGCCGATGGCTCTCTCCTCGTCATCCCTTCCCCTCCCCCCTCTCTTCCTCCTCTCCTCTCTCTCTCTCTCTCCCCCTCTCTCTCTCTCTCGATCTCTCTCTCTTTCTCTTTTTTCATATATATATATATGTTGTGTATATATACATATATGTGTGTATGTGTTTTCTATATCTCTATCTCTCTCTCTATCTCTCTCTCTCTCTCTCTCTCTCTCTCTCTCTCTCTCTCTTTCGTTTTATATTACTCGATTGCCGATGGCTCTCTCCTCGTCATCCCTTCCCCTCCCCCCTCTCTTCCTCCTCTCCTCCTCCTCCTCCTCCTCTCCCTCCTCCTCCCTCCCTTCTCCCTCCTCCCTGCCACGTCCGCCTCCGCCTGTCCTAGTCGTCCTCCTTCCCCCGCATTCGCCCCCTCGCCGTCGTCGCCTGTCCCAGCGTAGCCCAGATTGCGGCGCATGGCGAGCGTGTACCCGCCCTTCAGCGACAAGCGCCCAAAGCCGTAGCCTCTGTTCGTCCTGGGGCTGGGGTCGGCACGCCCCCGGGGGCCCCTGAGGGGATGGGGCCGGGAGGAAGGGAGGGAAGGGAAACGAGGTCGCAGGCCCCGACGGAGCCGACCGATCTCCGAGTCGAAGGAGGAGGGACGGGGGTTGAAAAGGCGATTGCCCCACGCGCGTCCGTCCTCTTTCCCTGCCTGAGCCGCGCAGCTCGAGCTGCTTCACGGGAACCGTCTCGGATCTCTCTGCATCGCCTCCTCCATTCCGCCCGATTCTTCCTCAAGTGGAAGATCTTCTTCCGCATCGCCGCGATGACCGAAGAGTAGGGGAAAGCAGAGGAGGATGAGGGGGGAGGAGGGTGGGGAGGGGGGGAGGAGGAAGGGAAGTGATGGCGACGGCGACGATGATGATGACGACGACGACGATGATGCTGATGATGATTATGATGATGATGATGATGATGATGATGATGATGATGATGATGATGATGATGATGATGGCGACGATGACGATGGCGATGAGGCGATGAGGAAGAGGGAGGGGAGTCGGAGGAGAGGAGGAGGATGAGTGAGGAATAGGGCAGGGCAGGAGGAGAGACCTGAGGAGAGAGGAGGGGGAGGGAGGGCGGCGGAGCGGGGAGGGAGGAGGGAGGAGGGCAGGGGGCAGTACAGTGAGAAGAGTTCGGAGGAGAAGGAGGATAATAAGGAGGAGAAGGAGGAGGGGCGGAAGCACGACCTTGTTGGCCTCGTCGAGCGTGCGCGCGCGCCGCCCGCTCCGCCCGCCCAGGCGGCCGTCGTCGTCCTCCGCGGCGGCGGGGGGCTGAGCCGGGGCCGCGGGCCGCGGCGCATCAGCTGCGGCTGCGAGGTCCAACAGCCTGGCTGGCAGCATGCGCTCTCCTC
Source organism: Prorocentrum cordatum (assembly GCA_963575745.1). NCBI lineage: Eukaryota > Dinophyceae > Prorocentrales > Prorocentraceae > Prorocentrum > Prorocentrum cordatum. The sequence continues at coordinate 1,710 of CAUYUJ010017034.1, read as the reverse complement.
TCCTCCCCTCCTCCCTCCTCCCTTCGGAGCTCCTGGCTCCAGAATTATATATATATATATACACATATAACATCCTTCCCCTCCCCCACCTCCTCCTCCTCCTCCTTCTCTTCCTCCTCCTACTCCTACTCCTCCTCATCCTCATCCTCATCTCCTCATCCCTGCCCTCCAAGTCGGAGGGGGGAGGGTAGGGAGTTCTGAGGTTTAGGGATCTGTATGGTGCAGGAGTCGGAGGTGCTGGGGTTGTTAGGAGGTTTGCGGTTTGACAGGTTTAATTACTGGAGGGGAGGAGGAGAGGAGATAAGTGATAGGATGGGCCCCCGGAAAGCCTCGGCTCGTGCGGGCGACCTCGCCGCTTTCCTGCAAGTCAGGCGGCATTTGCGCCCCTCGTTAGGAGACGCTGGTCCCCAAAAGGCAAGCGCTGATATCACCTGGTCTTGCGAATCGACACGACGCCTACGCCGACGCCGCAACGCCGCCGACGACGACGGACGGACGACGACGACGACGACGACGACGACGACGACGACGACGACGACGACGACGACGACGACGACGACGACGACGACGGACGGGGAGAGCAGAAGAGGGGGGGCTGTTGGCTGTTGGCCCTCGCGGACCTTCCGCCAGCGCCACGCCGTGCGCGGCGAGGACCGTGGCGATGTCTACCAGCCTGTGGCGGTTGAAAAGCAGGGGGGGTTCGCTCCCGCTGCTTTCCTCCTCCCGTCCTTCCTCCTCTCATCCTACTCCTCTCCTCCAGTTTTAATTCCCCCTGCCTCTTCATCATCATCACTCCTCGTCCCGTCCCTCCTTCTCTCCCCCTCGTGGCCCCCTCCCTTTCGTCCTCTTGCTACTAATCCTCCTCGTTTGTTTTCTCCCCCTCTCGTCGTCGTCGATTCCTGTTAGCGGAGCCTGTACAGGCCTCGTCGCGGCAGCAGACTCGCTGCCGTCGCGCGCACCTGGCCCAGCAGGACGGATCGGCGCTGCGCACCACCCTCGGCCAGCACGGCCGTGGCCACCTCCAGGGCCACCAGCGGCGTCCAGCCGCATGAGTCGGCGCCGTCGGGCCGTTGGACGGCGTAAGGTGGCGGCACCTTGGAGAAAGCCCGTTCCAGAGCTTCCATTTGAGCCAAAATGGCTACGACGCCAGGCCCCCCTCGGCTCCAAGGCCGCGCTTCCAGACCAGCTGGCGGCCACTGGACCGCGAAACCGAACGTGACCACGAGGAAACGAGACGACGACGAGGAGGATGACGAGGAGGACGACGACGACGACGACGACGACGACGACGACGACGACGACGACGGCGACGACGACGACGAAGACGACGACGACGACGACGACGACGACGACGACGACGACGACGACGACGACGACGAGCGGCTACGACGACGGACGACGACGACGATGACGACGACGACGCCGACGACGACGACGACGACGACCGACCGACGACGACAACCGACGACCGACGACCGACGACCGAATTCTGTACCTCTTGGGGACCTCTTGGGGGCCTCTTGGAGACCTCTTGTGGGCCCCTTGGGGGCCTCTTGGCGACCTCTTGCAGACCTCCTGGGGACCTCTTGGGGGCCTTTAAAGGAAAGCACAAAATCGGCGGAAACATAAAAAAGCCAACGACGCGTGAAAACACAGAACAAGAAAAATAAGCAAAACTAAAGGACGTCCGCTCAAAAAACAAAGGCTGGC
>CAUYUJ010017033.1:230566-251330 GCA_963575745.1 Prorocentrum cordatum | reverse complement strand
CTCCTCCTCCTCCTCCTCTCCTTTTCCTCCTCCTCCTCCTTCTCTAGCCATGCGGCTCAACAAGCGCCTGCATGTCCCAGTGGCTTCCTCAGCGCATTTGTGCATCGCTGCTGCGCCTGTACCGATCATCGTTGCCGCGAGGCTGGAGTGGGTGATGCGGCAGGTCGAAGGCGGAACGGACGTTCGCATCGTTTTGTTGTGTGCAGTATTGTTTGCATCACGTGCGTGATTCAAGATCCTCGTGAGGCACGCCGGCCGCTCGTTCCAGGCTTGCAAGAATATGCAGTTGGCTCTGCTGGCGGTAGTCAGACGGCTGGTGGCCTCTTACTCCGGAGTGGACCGCGGGCACGCATTCCGATTGGCACCAGCGTGGTCTCCATCTGGCTTTCGGCAGGAGCAGATCCGAGCGGCGACCCAACCATGACAACACCAACACAACAGCACAAAAGACCTGCGGTGGTTATCACAGCGGCTGGGAGCACTGAGTGGTGGTTATCACGTGAGTCCGCCTATGTTTCACATGTTTGAGGCCACGGCCTCCACGCCATGCCCTAATGGGCACGGGCGTGCTCCCCGTAGGAGCACGCACGCATCCAGCGCTGGCTTCGCTTCGCTTGGTGTTGGTGCTGATGCTGAGGAGGTGAACGATCAGCAAGGTCCTGGAGATGACGAAGGTGATGCCGAAGACGAAGGAGATGAAGGAGACGTTGCAGACGGTTATGGTCAGCGTCCTAAACCTCCTGCCTCGTCTTCCTGTCGCGATTGTCGTGGAGCACCGCTGCCCAAGGTGCCTCGCACGTGTGGAATTGATGACCCCTGCGGAGCTTCTAGTGTTGGACTTCCCGTTCTTGGTATTTCTACTTCCTCCGGCGGTTCCCCGAGGGACGACTCCGAGACCACACATGACACACGCACCGAGTGGCTCAACATGTTTGATGGCTGCCGAGAGCAGGGCGCCCAGACGAACGCGTTCGACATGGACCTCCAGATGTTGCAGGGTCCTGAGGCCTTGCTTCGCGCCCTCCCTCAAGCTGCTGCTGCCAATCTGATGGAGCAGATCCGTTTGGTCACGCGGGCGTCGCATTACAGCGTTGGCTTGTTTGTGGAGATGTTCCTCCTCAGCCTGATACCGCTCATCTTCCTGTTATTCCTGATGATGATGAGCTTGCTGACCCATGTGGCGAACCTGGCAGGGATAGTTGTTCTGGATGCGTCGCTCTTCCTGGTGAACGTGCCGACTTTCTTCAAGAGCACGTCCTGCTGAGCCGCGCCTGATCGTGCCGATGGATTCCGCGAGCCCGGTCGGGCAGGCCCTCCTTGTGATCTTGGCCGTGAAGGTCGCGACGGGTTTCTTCGGGAGCACGGTCGTGCAGATTTCCGTCATGGGCTCGGGGGTGCAGATTTTCTTCCTGCAGTGGGACGTGACGTGCGGATCTTTTTCCTACGGCTGGCGATGCGGCCTCTCCCGAGCGTGGTGGTGCCTCTTTGCTTCGCGAGCCCGGACGTGCAGTCGCCGTTCCTCTGTTCCTCTTCTTGTGGCCTGGCTGCGAAGATGCACCTCGTGAACCTGATCACGGAGTCCATCTTCATGTTCCTCTTCCGGAGCTCTGGGGTAGAGAGCCTCAGCCTGCGCCTGGTCACTCCGATACGCACCGAGGGAGCCTGCTCGTGCAGAGCATCCGTGTGAGCCTGGCCGCGAAGGTCGTGCAGCTCTTCCTCGAGAGGCTGGTCGTGCAGGCGCCTGCCATGAGCCCGGTGATGCAGCTGCTTTTTCCTGCGGCTGGTCGTGCGGATCTTCCTCCGGAGCCCGGCGGTGCGGACCCTCCCGAGTGTGGTCGTGCCGCTCTTCTGCGTGACCGAAGATCCACGTGTACTCCAGACTTCGTAATAAAAGGGAGGGGGTCTGGACCCTCCAAGACAAGCCATTTCAGACCTCCCCCGTGGGAGAACCCTCCAAAACGTCGTCCCCAGACCCCCCAGGCCCTCCAAGATAACCTGGGAGAGACCCCCACCCCCAAATGAGACCCCCCTCCCTCTGTTACGAGATCTGGAGTAGCATGTCTGGACTGTGCTTCCTCTTCCTCCTCCTCAGGCCCGGCCGACGTCCAGCTCCCGTGGCAAGGCCGTGGCCCTCGACGCCTCGCAGAGGGCCCGACGCGGACGCCCGGCGCCGCCCCCCCTGCCGCCGGGGGGCCGTCGCGGCGCGGCTCGGGGAGCAAGGGCCGGCCTCGGGGCAGAGGTCCTCCGCCACGCGCAGGGGGGGGCCTTCTGGGAAGCGGCCTCGCGTGCGGTCGTGCCGTTCTTCTTCGTGACCGAAGATCCACGTGTACTCCAGACTTCGTAAGAAAGGGAGGGGGGCTCTCATTTCGGGGGGGGTCTCTTCCAGGCTATCTTGGAGGGCCTGGGGGGTCTGGGGACGACGTTTTGGAGGGTTCTCCCACGGGGATGGGGTCTGAAATGGCTCGTCTTGGAGGGTCCAGACCCCCTCCCTTTTATTACGAGATCTGGTGTAACATATTCGGACTGTGCTTCCTCTTTTCCTCCCCAAGCCCGGCCGACGTCCAGCTCCCGTGGCAAGGCCGTGGCCCTCGACGCCTCGCAGAGGGCCCGACGCGGACGCCCGTCGCCGCCCTCTCTGCCGCCGGGGGGCCGTCGCGGCGCGGCTCCCGGAGGAGGAGGAGGAGGAGGAGGAGGAGGAGGAGGAGGAGGAGGAGAGGAGGAGGAGGAGGAGGAGGGGGAGGGGAGGAGGAGGGGGAGGGGGAGGAAGGGGGAGGGGAGGAGGAGGGGAGGAGGAGGAGGAGGAGGGAGGAGGAGGAGGAGGAGGGGGAGGAAGGGCAGGGCCTCGGGGCAGAGGTCCTCAGCCACGCGCAGCGGGGGGCCTTCTGAGAAGCAGCCTCCTCCTGAGCAGCCTCCTCTGATGTAAGGCCGGCGCCTTCTGAGGAGCAGCCTCCTTCTAAGAAGCCCTCCCCCCTCCCCCCACCCCCTTGTGCGCGCCGCCAAGGTCCAGACAGCCAGGGTGAAGTCGGGCCTGCCCCTCTACAGGGTGAAGTCGGGCCGGTCCCTCTACAGGAAGAGCCGGCCTCGGGGAAGAGGTCCAGGCAGCCATCGGCACGAACGAGATGGGCACGGAAAGAGTGGGTGCAATGCCCAACAGCAGTTCCAGCTTAATTTTGAAGAGGATTCGCTGTCCGCGCCGCCGCGGCCCGTGTCTATTTGAGACAGGAGGCCGCCCGCCCAACAGCGGCCGCTGCTGGTTCGGGGCAACATTTGTTGTTGGGCATCGTGCCCACTCTTTCGTTGCCCATTTCGGGCGTCCAACAGCCAGGGTTAAGTCGGGCCTACCCCTCTACAGGAGGGATATTTAAAAATAGTAGAAAATACAAGGGGATTATTTTTTGAGTATCTTTTGGGAACATTCAAAAATAGTCAAAAAATAGTCTGGGGACGTTTTTTCGATTATTTTTGGGCACATCTTTTCAGCATTCTTTGAGTATGTTTTAATTCTTCGCGCAAAATCCCCCTGCAGGGGGACAGGCCCGACCTGACTGTAGGATGCAACAATCACCGCCTCGAATTGGGCACAGCGCTTCTGGGGATGCAGGGTGTCGTCTTTTGTCCTCGCTCTCTCATCCATCCTCCTCCGCTTTCCTCTCTCCGTCCTTTACCACACACGCCATTTTTTGCTCTCTCCCCCTCCTTGCTCTTCTGTGATGCCCTTCCTCATCCTGTTCCTCCTCTCTTATCCTCCTCCCTCGTGCTCTCTACCACTCATCCCCCTCCTCCCCTCCGTGTCGTCCCCATCCCCCATACTGTGGTTTTGACAATCCCCAGGTCGAGCGAATGGTCTGCATGGTCCTCCCCATGGATCTGATTATGTTTTTCATGGGATTTTCCGCGGTGGCAGAAGAACCTGCAGCCGTCAGTGTGGCGAGTCGTGCGCCAGTTTGCTGATGGAGGTGGCCTTGCGCATTAGGGATTTGAGGGGAGACGAGGACAGTGGAGGTAAGACAAGTGGCAAGCGTGCAGAACTTGCGGTCGCGAAAACTCGATGCGCGCGCCTTCCTGCCGAGAAGATAAATGCGCGTCGGTTATCGCGGGGAACGATGCGCGATAGTAATTGCTTGTCGCTTTTCTTCCTCCACCATCAGAAGGGGGAGAGGGAGGAGAGGTGAGCGGGGAGAGGGCAGAGGTTTGGGAGGGCGAGGGAGAAGAAGGGAGAGGGAGCAGAGGGAGGAGAAGGGGGGGAGAAGGATGATCACGAAGAATCGAGAAGGGGGAGGGAAGAGGTTCGGTTGTTGTGGATGTTGGCGCAGCCTCGGGTGTTATTGGTTTAGGGCCAGCTCGTGGAGGTAATTCGGCTTCTCATGAGCTCCCTTGCCATCAGACGTGCTCCCTTTTTATACATATGTTTCTGCGCTACCTTTTATAGCTGTGGAATACGTGTTCCATGATGCCGAGGGGGAGGGAGGAGGAACAGGAACAGGAACAGGAACATGAGGAGGAGAAGGAGGAGGAGGAGGAGGAGCTGGAATTGGAGTTGGAGGAGGAGGACGAAGAAGAAGAAGAAGAAGAAGAGAAAGGAGGAGGAGGAGGAGGAGGAGGAGGAGGAGGAGGAGGAGGAGGAGGGGGCTCTTCGCCGCCGCGGCCTCGCGCTCGGGCCTGGGCGCGGCCCCGCGGCGCCGAGGGGGTCGGGTGCGGAGCAGGCGCGCGGCGACCGCCAGGCGCGCTCCGTCCGCCCCCCTCTCCCGGCTCGTCTGCGCGGCCGCCTGGCGCGGCCCTCGTCCTCTGGACGCCCGAAAGGGGTACACCTTAGGCGATGCTTAAGAAAACCTAAGTTTTCGTCCAGAGTCTCGATTATTCTTAACTTTTCAATGTAAACCCCAAGATTTTGATAGAAGTTCTGGGTTTTATTCCATTTCTGAGACTATGAGTTTCTTAACCCATGATTTCTCAAGCATTTCGGAGGGTGTACGGTAGGTTTGCGTCGTGTCGACCAGCGGCGACCCCAGCGCGGCCGTTTCAATGTTGAACGCCGCCGGCGACCCAGAATCGATCGATGTCGAAGGATCGGACGTTGCGGCAGCGGCCGATCGTTCAAGGTTGAACGATCCCTGCGGTGTCAAGAACCAACGCTGGGGTCGGCACGACACGAACCTGCCGTACTGAAAGAATGGGTACAATGCCCAACAACAATTCCTGTTCATTTTGAACAGGATTCGCTGTCCGCGCCGCCGCGGCCTGTGTCCATTCGAGACGGAAGGCCGCCTACCCAGCGGCGGCCGCTGTTGGCTTGGGACAACCTTTGTTGTTGGGCATAGTGCCCATTCTTTCCGTACCCATTTCGGGCGTCCAAAGCGTCCTCTGGAGGAGTCCTGCCTGGCGCGGGGTGCGGGCTCTCCTGCCGGGGGTGGACAGACCTCCTGCGTGCCCCGAGTCGGCTGCCGCTCCTGGGAGGTCAAGTTCGGATTTTCCCATGGTCTGAAGTCCAGCTCAATCCCGCCTAATCCCGCCTAATCCCGCTCAGTCCGGTTGAACCCCGCTTCATCCGAGGCCCACTCCGGCGTAACAGCCCCCCAATGGGGCTCAATTCTCTTTCATCCTTCCGACGAAGACCTCCCAGTAGTTGCCTCCTGACCCTGACGCGTCGGTTAGCGAAGTGGCCGTTCTTGGTCCGCGAGGGGGCCTCGCGGCCGTCATTTTCTGCGGGTCCAGGTCCGTCCGTTTCGGCCCCAGGCCGTTTTCACCGAAGGGAGGCTTGCTAAAGTGGGGGTTTGTCCACCGCCGATCCTGGAGGTCTTTTTCCCTGCCTCGGGGTGCGCTCCAGCAGCCGCTGCGCCGCGCCCCGAGAGAGAGCGTTCCTGGGCGTGCCCCCGGAGCGCCCCGAAGCGGCCGCCGGAGACCCGCGTGGTGACCCGGAAGCCGAGAGACCCTGCGTGAGAGTGGCCTGTGGTGCGGGTTTCTCACCACCCACCAAACCACCCCAACCCAACTCGAAGGCCTCAATTTGCCCTCCATTTCCAGTGGGGGGGGGTCGGGGAACATTGAGAAAACACACATGGAACCCGTACCCCCCCCAACCCGAAATTCGGGTCTTCGGGTTGGGTTGGGGTGGTCTGGTAGGTCGTCAGTTTCAGGTCGGGCGTTTCCCCTTACAGGCGGACTGTGGACGAGAAGTGAGAAGTAGTCAAGACATGCTCCACAAAATGCTCAAACATAACTTTTGAAATCGTTCCCATACCATGTCTTATATATTTGTTGACGTTCCTCCTGTAGAGGGACAGGCCCGATTTAATGCGAGTTGGGACAACGGCAGTTGGCCTTCGGCTGGGCCCCCCTCGCTCGTCTACTCGGCCGCTTCGGGGCCCTCACTCAGGCCTGGGTTCCCTGGGATTGTTTCAAAAACTGTGTGTAAAGTCCGCTCAGATCACCTTTCTGTCCATCTATCCTGCTATCGTCTCGGCTTCGGTCTTGGACAGTCCCATTGGACAGCACTCGCGCCGCTCATCCCGCGGCGCATGGGAAAAGGGAAAAGGGTTCTCTTCTCTCTTCCCAATCGTCCTCTAGCTACGAAAACACGGTAGGTTCGACTCTTTGGTTGTCAATTTCCGTATACACAGACCACCGCTCTAAATTTGTTTCGGCATGCCCAGAACAGCCACGCCCAAAGCGACCATAACCAAGCCGCCCACTCCAGACTCGTTTAGGCAGACTCAGAAACATTAGAATGTAGGATGCCAACGGGCACTCCGTACGTACGCCCAACGACCCCACACGCCCGCCTTACGCACGCAGGCTTGATTAGGCCTCCCGAGTTTCAAATGATCAGAAGGAACCCGACCTCAGAGGAGAGCGAGGCATCGCGGTGTGCGCAAGCACTGTGGCGTACACAGGCACTCTACGGTAGCATCGTCCACACTGGCACACTGCGTGCACGGAAGTACTCTCGTGTCCATGGGCGCTGTGGTGCACGCCGGCACGTAGTGTGCACAGGCTTTGTGGTGTTCCCCAGAGGTGCTTCCGCGGGTATGCTGCGGCGCCCGCGCGAGACTTGGCGTTGCGGGGGGGGGGCGGGGCCGGTGACGGCCGCCACCGCGGACTGTCTAGACACGCTCCCCAGATCGAGGAGGAAGGGTGGGTGGGGAGCGGGGCGCGCTTTCGCGTCTGGTCCGCTTCCGCGGCCGACCTCTCTCCCTCTCGCCATCCGCTTCGGCAGGGCCGCCTGCTTCCGGCTCGAGCGTCTCACCTGCCAGGTTGCCGCTCCTCAGATTGTCAGACCGCGCCGAGGTCGCAGCAGCAGCCTGCTTAAATCTTGGCAGGCGTGGGGTTGGCGGCAGCACTGGCATTTGGTGCGGCCCCGATGGCAAAACCGATCGTCCGCAGCGTGCCCCGTCTGCAGGCGAGGGTTGAGAGATGCGCGGCGGGCGGAGGAGTGGGCAGGTCGGCGCTAAGGGGGGGGGGAGAGGGGGAGGAAGGGGCGAGGTAAGCGGGGAAAGGGGGATAGCAGGGAGGAGGGGATGGCAGGGAAAACGGGCGGTGGGGAGAGCGGGGGAGGAGCCGGATGGGTGGAGGGAAGGGAGGGGCGAGAATAGGTGGAGGGGGGAAGGGGGCAAGGGCGGAAGAGAGGTGGAGGCGGAGGGGGACGTTGGACAGCGGGGAGGAGGAGCAACTCCGCATGTGGAGGAGGAGGGGCGGGAAGGGAAGCAGTGAGAGCGAGAGGAGGGGGGGGAGAGGAGGACACTCTGCACCCTTTGTCCGTAGCCGCTCCGCTGCGCTGAGAGTGATGACTCAGCGCTGCGCGCTCCAGCGGAAGAACGAACGAGGGGGAGATGGAGAGGAAAAGGCAGAGCACGGAGATCCCATTGCCACCGCATCTTGATTGTAGATGGCTCGCGCACTGTTGCCATCTTGCGGTCTAGGTGGACCGACGAGCCCACAGGTGAAACCAGACCCAGCGCTGACTGAATTTGCGCCTTGACACTGTCATCGAGGAGCAACAACAACTGCACGAGCATGAGCTCTCGGAGGTTCGCGCGGGTTTCTTGAGTCGGCGCTGGGCCCCCTCGCCTCGCCCACGAAATCCGCGCGGACCTATGAACCGTTCGCTACGGGCGTGATGCGCGAAGCTGGTGACCCAGCTTTGTCCTCCACTGGGGTCACCCCTTTTTTGGCAGGTGGATCTCTCAAGCTCTCCGCCGCCTCTGGCGGTGTGCGTTGCCAGCAGGAACACAGCAAAACCGCAAGAAAGCGCGGCATTGACAGAGTAGCTCCGCACACGTGACAGCTGTTAACGAGCAGGAGCGGGCGTGATGCGCGAAGCTTGGTGACCCAGCCCCAGACATGCGACGTCCTGATTTTTTCCGGACGGCGTCCCCGGAAGTCCAGACCCTTCCCCGGGGCCGGTTTTCCATCCTGAGCCGTTTTTTGACGGTCCCGGGGGCCGGCGAGGGCCCCCTGGGCCCCAGGGGTCAAAAATGGTGAAAACCGCGCGTCCTGATTTTTTTTACGACGCGATCATGTCTGGGGCTCTGTCCCCCACCGGGGTCACCCCGGGGGGCGCGGGGACAGCCGCGCTCTGCGCGCCGCAGCCTGGGCCGTGGCAGATATGCCCTCCGAGGCGGCCGCGTGGGGGCGCCAGGGGGCGAAGACGACCGCGCACCCGCGGAGCGCGGCGTGCGAAGCTGAGTGGCCTCCTCCTGCTCTTCCCCTTCCTCCTCCTCCTCCTCCTCCTCCTCCTCCTCCTCCTCCTCTCCACCTACATCCTTTTTCTTCCTCCTCCTCCTCCTCCTCCTCTCCTCCTTCCTCCTCCTCCTCCTCCTCCTCCTCCTCCTCCTCCTCTCCTCCTCTCCTCCTCCTCTCCTCCTCCCCCCCCCCCCTCGACGTCGTGAGGTCCTCACGTCGCAGCCCCCTCTGGAGGTCTCGGCCCGGGGCCCTGCCAGGGCGCCCGGGAGCCGTCTGAGAACCCGAGCTGCTCGAGGACGGGGGAGCCCCGAGCAGATCGCGCCGTCGACCCCCTGGGCTCTGGCAGCTGTCGGGAGGAGGAGGAGGAGGAGGAGGAGGAGGAGGAGGAGGAGGAGGAGGCGGAGGAGGAGGAGGAGGAGGAGGAGGAGGAGGAGGAGGAGGAGGAGGAGGAGGAGGAGGAGAGGAGGAGGAGGAGGGCGGAGGAGGGCGGAGGGAGGAGGGGGAGCAGCAGCAGGAGGAGGAGGAGGAAGAGGAGGAGGAGGAGGAGGAGGAGGAGGAGGAGGAGGAGGAGGAGGAGGAGGAGGAGGAGGAGGAGGGCGGAGGAGGAGGGGGAGAGCAGGAGGAGGAGGAGGAGGAGGGAGGAGGAGGAGGAGGATGAGGAGGAGGAGGAGGAGGAGGAGGAGGAAGGGAGGAGGCGGAGGAGGAGGGGGAGGAGCAGGGAGAGGAGGAGGAGGAGGAGGAGGAGGAGGAGGAGGAGGAGGAGGAGGAGGAGGAGGAGGAGGGCGGAGGAGGAGGGGGAGGAGGAGGAGGAGGAGGAGGAGGAGGCGGAGGAGGAGGAGGAGGGGGAGAACGAGGAGGCAGAGGAGGCGGGGGAGGAGCAGGAGGAGGAGAGGAGGGCGGAGGAGGAGGAGGAGGAGGAGGAGGCAGGAGGAGGAGGAGGAGGAGGAGGAGAAGAGCAGGAGGGAGGAGGAGGAGGAGAGGAGGAGGAGGAGGAGGAGGAGGAGGAGGAGGAGGAGGAGGAGGAGGAGGAGTAGGGCGGAGGAGGAGGGGGAGGAGCAGGAGGAGGAGGAGGAGGGAGGAGGAGGAGGAGGAGGAGGGGAGGAGGGGCGTGGAGAGGGGGAGGAGGAGGGCGGGGAGGAGGGGGAGGAGCAGGAGGAGGAGGAGGAGGAGGAGGAGGAGGCGGAGGAGGAGGAGGAGGAGAGCGGAGAAGGAGGGGGAGGAGCAGGAGGAGGAGGAGGAGGAGGAGAGGAGGAGGGGAGGAGAGGAGGGCGGAGGAGGAGGGGGAGGAGCAGGAGGAGGAGGAGGAGGAGGAGGAGGAGGAGGAGGAGGAGGAGGAGGAGGGCGGAGGAGCCCCGGCGGCCATTCGGGACGATGCGGGCGCGCCCGGGCGCTCTCGGCGAGGCGCAGCTGCTGGAGCGTGCCGCGCGGCTGGAGCGGCCGCCGACAGCCGCAGGCACCTTCCGAAGACCTCGAGCTCCAAATCCGAAGACCCGAGCGCATCGCGCGGTGCGCGATGGCCGAGGACGGGGGAGGATCGAGCGGTCCGCGCCGTCGACCCCCCCCCCCGCCACCGGAGGACGCCGCTGGCGTGAGCGGGGCCAGCGCGGGGCCCCCGGGCGCCGCCCCGCCTCCCTCCCCCCTGTCCTCAAGTCGGGCGTGTCCCTCCACGGGAGGAAGGTTCAAACATGGTCAGAACATAAAATGGGGACAATTGGTTTACTCTTTCTGGCTACGTTTAAGTATTTTTTGGCTATGTCTCACTTTTCCTCCGAAAGCCGCCTGTAGGGGGGACATGCCCGACCTAAGCCTATCCCTCGCTCCCTCACCCTTCCCTCAAACTTTTTGCAGTTCGACTCAAGGCTACGGTATGTCAGAGGTTCGGCGCCTCACGCATCAGCAGGATTTGTTTTGGGGGGCTCCGATTGGGGGGGTGGAAGTCCGGCCAGAATAGTAGGACGTGAGGACGTGGCTATGCCTTCCCGAGCGCCTGAACCAAAAAGCTACGGTGATACATAATTCAGTGATATGTGTATCATGTGTCTCCCCCTGACATGCAGAAACTCCGTAGCTCCGTAGCTGCCTGCACGCCCTCCTGTGCTCAGCTGCGTTCTGGCTATGATGGACACTGCGCAGGTCTGAGGAGAAAACAAACATGTGTCTCGCCCTGCTGCCTGCACGTGCGAAGCCTACGAAGATACGGCACCGGCGAATTTCGTATCCTGCCTCTCTCTCCGCGGATCTGCTCGTGCGGACGCCCTGCGGGGAAGAGAGATTGGATTTGTAGTTGAAGTTCCCCTTGTGGGCCACCTCGGCCCCCAGGACTGGGAAGGAGGCTGTCGAGAAGCCCCAGCAGAGCAGAAGCCTGCCTGGCGGGTGTGGTCAATGCTTGGCTTGCGCCACCACCGCGTGGGTTTTTCGAGGCGTGCCAGAGTCCGCAGAGAACCCCAGGCCGTGAAGGTTCACGCTTGAAGTTGGATCACCAATCATCGGCTCTGTCTCGTTTGTCACGCGCACGCTCGTCAATATAGCGCGCGAAAATCAAGAGCCCAGGAAGCTTGTCCTGGCAATGCTGCTTCATTTTCGGTTCTGATCAGGGCGCCGCGGAAAGACAGCTAAAGTGGTTCTTGCCGCATGGCCATGAAAGACGTTTTCAAGGCCAACGTCGAGCCGACTTCGCCATCGCAGCGGGATGGCGCGCACAAGTCGAATGGTGGAGTTGGTGCAGATACTGCGCGTGTTCACGGCGGCTCTTCTGAATACTATTTGTCCATCCATTCTGCCGTTGCGGGGCCATGTGGCTGCGCAGCGCGGCGCCAAGTTTGGTGCGACTACTGCTTCTCAGCTGCAGCCTACGGCCATGGAGATGGATGGTGCTGCTGGTGCTACTGATACCCAAGACGGATACAACGATGTTCTTTAGCGCAAACAGGATAAGGTCAAGTCTCTTGAAGCTAACCTGGGTGCGCCGTCACTCAACGCCAGGTGTTCTCTGCTGGCGTCGAACGGCTGCGCGTGGAGGTGCACGCTGGGAAGCCCCCACATGCACAATCGCACCCCGTGGCACAGAAAACTCGGACGCAAAAGCTCGCGGAGGAGGCCCGTGGGCAGCATGGCGAAGCTAAGAAGCTGCTGCCGGACATGGGGACGCAGTTGGGTAAGCTCGAGGGCCTTTAACCGCAGGCGCCCGACCCTTACTGAGAAGAGGGATGCGCTCGCGGCGATTCTTGGTTTCTCCGTTGACCAGCTTGGCGAGTAGGTCTCCAAGGCCGTGGAAGGCGACGACGTGTCAGCGGCCGCCCTGGCCCAGTTGCCCATGGGTATCTGTGGAGCGTTGCGAGAGCTTTTCGCTTAGAAGAAGCGCGAGATGGATAATGGTCCTACTTCGAAGGTGCCCAAGTCACCTGATGCAGGTGGCGCTGCGTTGCCTTTTTTTTGTCCGTCTGCGCCTTGCGGCGGCGTTCTTGCGGCGGCCCCCGAAACGTGGCGACCTCATAGCGAATGTGCTGTTCAACTACGTATGTCCTTGGGTTTACTGCATGTGCTGAAGGTTATGAGGATGAGGTTCGCGAGGAGATTGGGCTGCTGGCTAAAAGCGGCCATCGCCCATCGGCATGGCAGCGTTAGACCCCGATTCCAGGATTCGGCGTGCACTCTCTTTGCTTTGCTTGGTTTGCCTTCATGGCTGAGTCTGCGGGCACCCCCGCGCGGCCCAGCGTCGCCTCGCGGGGCTCAATCGAGCCGCGCTTGGAGGCCTTCGACCAGGAGGCGTTTGTTGTTCCGATTCAGGAGCATCATGGATATGGCACGGAACTCAGCGCGCCGCAGCACCAGGTTCGCGATCGCGGGCGCGATGGGATTTGAAATCCCGCGGCCCCGTCGGAATCATATTCAGGGGGAGCGGCGGTCTCGGCGCGATTGCCGATTCCGGTCGCTGCTCGCCCGCTTGCGTTTAGCCCGAGCCCAACTCTGATGCCAGACAGGCTCGCGGCATCTCGCGGCTGCGCGCGTGCATTCGCGCGCGTGTGTGTGTGTGTGTGTGCGTGTGTGTGTGTGTGTGTGTGTGTGTGTGTGTGTGTGTGCGTGCGTGTGTGCGTGCGTGTGTGTGCGTGGGTGCGCGCGTGTGCGCGTGTTTTTTTTTTTTTTTTGGGGGGGGGGCGTCGCCGCATTGCGCATCTACTTGCAGGACTCCGCCGGCACGGGCGATGCTAATCAGGGAGCGACGTGGCAAGTGGCAAGTACACTGCTAAGGTAACGGCGGCCCAGTACGATTGGAGCTGGCGGTTTCAACGTGAGTGGAGACCAATTGGATGTACCTTTCCTACACAAACTGGATGGCCCCTTGGCTCTACCTGCTGGTTTCGCGTGCCGACCGACTAAGGTGGAACGGCACTATTTGACGGATTTGCTGATGGTCTCTGCCGATCTGCCGACGTCGCTGCCAGGATTAGGGAGCCTGCGGTGCAGGGGGCTTGTGCGACATCACCGCGTCTTCCGGTTCCTGTCGAACTGCTGGTTGGTGACCTGGTCCTGCGTCCATGGAGCACCCCCGCTCTGCCTCGGCCAGGATGCTCGCTCGGCGTTGACATTTGCGGCGCGTTGACAGCGCCAATGCGAGCGAGGGGATGCGTGAGGCCCTGGGTGCAGCGATGTCTTGCGTGGGGCGTGAACTGTTGGATCGCTGTGAGTGGATCGGACGTGGCAGGTCGGCTTCTGTTCCTCGGGCCGGTGAGCATCGGGTTGATTCGTCCAAGGTGCGCCGGCAAACGTCTGCTCGTCGCGCGCGCATTGGCGCCGCGGACGTTGCCCGCAAGGCGGCGGCCCGCTGGGCCAAGAACTCGACGTCAGCACCCGCGCGCGCTAGCCGTTGCGCGCGTGAGCTGCGCGCGACGAATCCCATCATCCAGTCGGGGCCCCATGACTACAGCGAGGCGGCGCAGTTCTTGAGCAAAGCGGCGGCCAACGGCCGCAGCATTGTCTTGTGACAGGCGGGTCCTTTACCATCGGCGGCCCGCGGCGCGGGGGTCTCTGGCTTGAACGGGGCGGCGTTTAGCAGGCGGCGCTCTATTGCAGGTCATCTGGTCGGTGCTCGTTCAGGCTCCTCTTCTTTGACGTTGTACTCGGCTACTCGCCGGATTGCTGAGTGCGACCCATTTTTCAGCAACGCGTGATATGGTGGTTCGCTCTGTTGGCTGGATCTGGCTGGATCATGGATGCTTACGGATCGCTTTCCCGTTTGCATCATGCGTGGTCGTCAGCGGCCACCAGTGAGCTATATTATGGTGAGTCTTGGCGGCATGCGAGGGGTTCGATTGGGGCAGTGACTCTTCGCTCATAGAGCCTCAGATCGATTGTGCATCCGTCTGCGGTTCTTACCTCGATTCAGAGTTAGCGCATTTCGCCAGTCGCCGCCGCGCGGATGGATGTTCGCGAGCTGTTTTATCAAAGTACTGCGCGATAGCTGTCTGCTCGCATCACGCAAGGAGTTGACCTGCGCAATGGTGACCAGTCCTGGCCGTGGATGCGCGTCGTTCGCGTTCGCGCAGGTGGGCCACGCTTTGCAGTTCAGGGCCCATCGGCTTCTTCTTTACGGGCTCATCGGCCAGGCACGCAGAGGACACAGTCGCAGCGTCATGGCAGCTGGGCTTCTCTCGTCGCCACAGCGCTTGAAGTGTAGGGCTGCGTCAGGCATTCCTGGCCATAGGTTTTGCGGCTGTGAGCTTCTTCTTCGCCCCGAGGAGGTGGTGCCCAATCGGTTGCCGGCAACGTGTGAGTCTTTGTAGGATCAGGGCCTCGAGGTGCTGAGTGTTCCTTCCTGGGATCATCTCGAATTGGGTGTTGCGCTGCTTCGTATGCCTCCCGAGCTGACCTCTCACAGGCAACGTCGTCTTTACGGGTGGATCAGGTTTCTCTTGCCTGAACTTTTTCGCTGCGGCTGGGGTTTCGTCGTGATGAGCCAGGCTGGCCTTCCCATGCGAGGGGCCCATGGCCCTCTCCCTGGATTGCTAGAACGTTTTGCAGTGCTCTTGGCCTTTCGGCTATTGTGGGAATTTGAGTGTGTGTGCACGTATGCTGGCCCTCTGCGAAGAAGGCAACACCTGGCCTGATGTTCTGGAGTCTGCAGCGGGTGCTCATGCCACTACCTGGAGGCAGATCAAGCTCGTGGCTGGTCACTGAAGGCCAAAGTTTCCCTGGGCGCCCTCGCGTAAGTCATTGGCCGAGCATGGTGAGATCGGCATGCCGCGCATGTTTGTTCTAGGTAATGTGTGGGCTGACTGGCTTGCTCGCGGGGTGCGCTGCAGCATCGGGACCGCCAGATCTACGAGGACTTCCATCAGTTCGAGTACCAAGAGTGCCTGCCGGCGGCGCGACGTACGGCTCGGGCCACGCGGCGCATTTTGTAAAAATAAAAAGCAAACTCTGCTGGGATCAGATCAGATTCCAACGTGAAGCCGGCGGCGAAGGCTTATCCTCAGCCCAAGTTGTTGTTCGTCCCATGTCTTGGTGCGGATGCCATCTCATGGTTCTTTGATGCATCGTCTCTGCTGCAGGTCTACCACGGCGAGCGCTGGGCCCACCCTGGCTCATGCATTGCGATCGGATTGCAAGCCCACCGTCTTCGACTGGCTCAGGGCTGAGGTGCATATCTCTAAGCATGGTGCTGCGGCCGTCGCCTCTTCTGGCGCAGCGGTGGCTGCAATGGGGGCGGTGGGCGCATTCGAGCTTCAGGGGGGCGTTGGTTTTGTTCCTGCTTAACGTTTTGCTCCCTCTCGCTGTCAAGCTGAAGAAGATATTGAACATGACGGGCATCGGCTTCGGCGGGTTGGTGCTAGTGTGTTGCCTGGTTTTCTACTGGGCACTCGGCCTCGGCGCCCCTGCGTCATCCTTGAGACAGGTTCCCGCCGGGTCAAAGGCGCGCGTCGGCTTGCTTGTCCAGCCTGAAAGGTCGGCGTCGAAGGGCCGATGGTTTTCGGGCCGCCCCACGAGGCGCTCTGATGTCCGAGTCCTGGGTCGTCTTCTTCCCATTCATTCATATTAACTGATTTCATTGCTGGCTTCGGTGCTGGATTGCGAGTTGGTGTTCTGGTTTCGGCGCCTGCTTCGGTAATTTGGCTTCTCTTTATCTTGGGATTGGCATCTTGCGTCGTCGACCTGCCGAGGTGCTTGATCCAGCGGGGTGTTTCAGCAGCCCCAGCCGCAGCTGGGCATCTTCCGCTGCCAGTCCAGGCTGGTAGCGGGCTGGAGGCGGCCCCAGCGAGTCCAGAGGTGCTGGCGACTTCATGGGTTTCTTGCTCGTCGAGTTGCCCTGTGCCTTCTCGTCTTTCAGGCCCAGCCGCTGCTAGGCCTCCTCGGCTGCCAGTCCAGGCTGGTAGTCGGCTGCGGTGCTGGGCTGTCTCTTCGTCGGCTTCAAAACTCTTCGGGGCCTCCTGGGAGGTCAGAGGCGGGCCTGCCCGCCCTTGCCGCCTGCTGTCTGTCTTCGTGCGACAGCGCTCAGCCTCGTTCCCTCCCCTCGTTCGCTCCCTCTACCTCAATCCCCCCGCCCCTTCTGGCCGCTTTGGTCCACTGCGTTCTTTCAGGCAAGAGCAGACTTCAATTGCGTCGTGACAAGTTGAAACCTGCAGAGGCCATATTCTTCGAATGACACTGCAGCCCCTGCCCCCATCTCTCTCTCGACCATGTCGGGCGTCGGCGATGCGCCCCTCGACGGCGAGGGCGCGGATGGCGGGCGCGATGCCGGCGAGCCAGCGGCGAGGAGCCCTGCTTAGGGCGATGCTGGCTCTGGCTATTTCCTTGCCCCTGGCCCACGTCGCGACCCTGACCGCGGGGGCGTGCGCGGCCTCGTTGGAGTTCGAGACGCGCCAGCCGGAACTCGAGAAGAAAAGATTAGTTGGATCGAGAATGGCAGAATTGATGGAGGCGCTGGGTCCGTCATGCCCGACGCCGCCAACACCTCGCACATCCGCGCGCCTGTCGCGAGCCGTAGGATTATTTGCGTCGAAGAAAATGCCTGCACACGTGCTGTCTCACTGGAGGACCTGACGGAGGCTCTCCAGACCGCGGGCTACTCTGTGGCAAACGGCAAGATCATTCGCGCGCACGCGGTCGGCGCCTACACCGAGCGGCGCAATATAGAGTTCCCCACTAGCGACCAGACGTGAAACTCCCTCAGAGCAATGACGGGCCAGAAAATCCAGAGCCCGCATGCCAAGCATGGGCGCCTAGTTCATGCTGCGCGTCCAGGTTGCCGCAGCCTGCGGCATTCCATCATTCAGTACTCAGAAGAGATCGCCTGTGCTGCTCGTTGCCGGCGCTTCTCGCAAGCTCGCAATCAATGAGCTGAAGCAGTTCAACCCCTCTCTGGGCGCAGTTGCTGAGGAAGGACTTAAACTCCACCGAAGACATGGGCAGCGTCGTCCTCCTGGGCAGGTATGTTCCCAAGTTTGGCAATCCTGCGCCTCTTCGGCTGCTCGTGCGCGCCATCTTCCCCCGCGAACTCGAGGTCGCTCCCGGCGCGCAGCAAGTGCTCGCGGCGGCGGGCGCGAGCTTCGACCTGGGCGCGAACTTGCCGGACATCAAGGACCCCCCACACTGCTTCTGATCATGTGGGCTCCTCGCGGCAAGCGCTTCCAGAGGGCGTTTCGAGTCCAGAGCAGATCTAGCGACTGCGGGTTGGATCGCTCGGGGCGTTCCGAGTCGCGGGGCTGCTAGATGCGCCGGAACGTTGGCTGCAAAATTCAGATGGGCGGGTCGGCGATTGCAGGAGCGCGCGCGCGCGACGAGATGCCGCTGCCAACGTTTCAGGCCGCGCCGCTTTCCGCGGTCTTCCTACACGGGGCTCGCGCAGAGGAGCGTGATTCTCGTCCATGAGCATATGCGGGGCCTGCGTCAGTAGCCCCCCCCCCATTGTCACCAACTGAGCAGTTGCTATCGCTGCTCTCTTCTCTGTCCGAGGTCCCGCCTGGCTCATTAGCAATCATCTTGAGCTTTTTGATTCGCGCGCCAACTTTTTGCAGGGGTGCGCGCGCTTTGCGGGGCTTGCTCGATAAGATGCCAATTGGTCATGAGGTGCCGCTGTTTTTACGACTCAAGCGATTCTCTGGGCGGCGCTGAGCATGCGGCCCAGCGCCCGGGATTTGGCGTTGCTGGCGCTGCAGGGCGGAAAGGCCCCTCGGCGCGGGAATATCTTTTTGCGCACATGTGATGCGGGGCCAACGCGTCGAGGAACAGCTTCGCGGGCCAGCGCGTTGGAAATCGCAACTGTCAGGCGCGCCTGGCCGTGTCGCATTCTAGCCCCCCGCGGCTTGCCCGAATCAGTTTTTCCTGTCTGCGCTTGGATGCATGAAACGCCGCCGCGCCCGAATGCGACCGCGCGTCGATTCTGCGTCGCGCGGTCGAGGACCCGAGGCCGAAATTCCAGGCCCCCCGCGAACCCTTTGACGCGGGCGATGGCCGGCCATTCCATGGGGAGGCAGTGCGATGAGAAGCGCCGCCGTTAGTTTCCGATTGTTAACCGATCGAATAAGGCGCGACTGTGTTGAGCCACGCTGTGCGGCTGATTTTCGGCGGCGCGGTTTCTCTGCCCCCCCCCCGCCGCCGCCGTCGATTCCTGCGGCGAGGCCCCGCGATTCCAGGCCTGCGGCCCCGTGGTGATGGACGCCGCGGATCCGAAGTATATTGGGGCCACGGGACTGACTAACGACGCGGTAGAAGCGACAGGGGCGATCAAGCGTGCTCCCAGTAGGCGCGACGACTGCTGCGCTTCCTGACTCCGCCCATGTCCCGCGCGCTCTCGACTCCAAGTTCTCCCCGCGGCAAAGCGCCCCCATGTCGATCGTGATCTCCCGCCCGCGGTCGTGCGCGAGAGCGGGTCGAGGGCGTCGGGGCTCTCCGGGGCAAATGCCGCGATGGGGGCGCTGGGCAACGCCCTCGCGGACTGCGCTGCCCACCTCGGGGGCGGCCCGGGTGCCGGGGGCAGACGGAAGTAGAGGGTGACTCGACCTTGCGCACCCGCAATGGACTTTCTCTACCCCTCCTAACCCCGCCTCTGCGCTGGCGATGCGCCCGTCGAAGAAGCCCGTGTGTTTCGCGCTGTGTCTGCCGACCGCTGCCGCGATGCGCGGCTGGGCTGTGCTTCGTTTAGTTCGGTGCCCTCGTCTTGTTTCGCCTCCGCAAATATTCCGCGGCGCGCCGAGCGGGCCCCGGCTGGGGCGCGTGGCCGGATGAGGCCGCGGTGTTTGCGCGCGGAGGCGGCGGCGGGGACAATCTGCCAGCTTCGTCCGTCTCCGCTCAGGCTGCGACGACGATGGCTGCCAGGAGCGGGGCCCTTCCGAAAACATTTGAGACCCCTGAGTTCTCTGGGCCCCCCCATGTCCTTTAGGCCCGCGAGCTCCGTGATGCGCGCGACGAGGGGCCCGGCGCCATCTTGCGCCCCCAGATGGGACAGGCGCTCGCGGGGCGACGCGCCACTGGGAGGGCGCAACGGGACTTGAAGCTCACTGCCTTGCTGGACGAACAGGGATCCATCACATAGCTAGGGGGCACATGGGACAGGTGACGGCCATGGAGGTCGGAGGTCGACCGACCTCCTACACTGACACGTCGATTCGCGAATTGGCCGTTTTCGGTTCGCGAGGGGGCGTCGCGGCCGTCGGTTTCGGTTCCAGGCCGCATTCATTAAAGGGTGGTTTACTAAAGGGAGGTTTGTCCACCGCCATGGAGGGGGAGAAACGGATGGTGCACCAGTCGTGAGCGCAGCTCTTCGCCGGCCCTGGGCAGCGCCGCCGCCGGACCGGGCGCGCCAGGAGTGGGCTCGGGCAACCTCGGAAGACGCGCTTCGTGCCGATGCCCACCTTGGCGCTGTTGTTTGGTATCGTTTGAGTGATCCCCAGCCCTATCCCCGCGCCCTTTAGAGACCCCCACCAAATTACCACCCCAGTTGGGGATGCACCCCTCGAAACCCGAAGGGAGCGGGCTATGTCCCGATTTAGGGGGGTAAATCGGCCAGCGGGGCCGGGGCCGCGCTGCTGGGGATGGGGATCGGTTGCGCCATGCGCAGTTGCGGAGATTGAACAACAGGAAACCTGTTCTCGGGATGAAGCGTCGGTTTGGGGGATACAGCGTTGGGCGGCGACATTCTGGCTGAGACGCCTACTCCGAGGATCTCGAGTCACCGCGCGGAGGATTTGGCACCGCCCTGGGGCGGGCACCGCGCGGATTTGTTGGCCAAGTTTTACGGGCCCAAGAAGCTGCAACATGTTCTCCCCATTGCTTCGCTTTGTGGTACCGTTCGGGTTTTATTCCATGGTCCCGGCGTTCCTTGCTGGATTTTAGGGGGAACCTCTGACAGTATCTGTGGAACGGGCAGACAAGCTTGCTTAACCTCTTGTCTTCGGGGTCGGTGACGCGCGCAAGGCGTCTGACATGACGACCACAATCATTGGGTCTGCATCCGCGCCCGATGGGATTTTCTGCGGGATGGCACGGCTCCCCAAATTCGCGAAGTGCGCAGAGGCGTTGCCAGTGCGCGCGCCAGGCTTTGACCCCGCAGAAGGTATCCAGAGGGCCCGCTCCACGCCGCATGGGGATCTCGAGGTCCCATGGTGAGCGCCGTTGCTATCCGGACGAAGCGGCGGGATTTTTGGCGGGGATCTGCAGAGCCAACCAGTCCCCCCCCCCTTTAGGGGGGCGGCGGATATTCTGCAGCTGAGGATTTCTAGGGGACAAAGCAGAATGCCCTGAAGGACCTCAAGAGGTTGCCCATCATGATCTTTGTCGGCGTTTACTTTATCTATGCCACTATAGCTCTAGGATGCCGACCCATTTGATTCCCTCGTGCCACGAAGTGGCGCGGGGCTTTGTGCTGCGTAGCGAATGCGCGAGACTGTTCCTGGATGTCCCCTGTTGCCGACGAAGCCTCTAGCTTTTTCCTGGCGGACGTCCGGATATGTAAGGTTCCGAGAAGGGCGATCGCTGCCAGAGACAGAGAGAGAGAGTGGATTTCCATGGGTCGTAATGCGCCTACGTCTGTGCAGAAAATGCTAATTCGCGGCTGGGCATTTTGTAATCGCCATAGATCCGCATTCTGCGC
>CAUYUJ010017033.1:203066-218066 GCA_963575745.1 Prorocentrum cordatum | reverse complement strand
CCCCCCCCTCCCTGGGCTTATCGCGCGGGCCTCGCGGCGCGCTGTTTACGCGTGATTCTGCGCCTCGCTGATCCCCCGTGCGAAGTCGCATCGTTTCAGCCAGACCGGCATCGCCCCCCCCCCTCCCCATCGCAAATTGTCAGTTTTTTTTTGTCGAAAGAAACACATGCAACGGATGCGACGGAGCGCGCGCGCGTCGTCGCGCGCACCCCGTAATCTTTCAGAAACCATTGGGTTCGCGCGGATGTCAGAGTCTATTGCCCCGACACCATATAGAAAAGGAAAAAACGCATGCGCATCCCGACGTAGGGAAATTGCGCGCGCGCTCTTGCGAATCCTAAAAACAAACCGAAGGTTTTGCGCGTTCATTAAATGCGAACTAACGGGCATCTCGCGCGCGCGTCGGAACCATTCGAACGCCCTCGTTTTTTTTTTGTTCTTTCCAGGGGGGGCGCGAGCCGCGCCGAGCGGCGC
The DNA here is from genome assembly GCA_963575745.1 of Prorocentrum cordatum. Classification (NCBI taxonomy): domain Eukaryota; class Dinophyceae; order Prorocentrales; family Prorocentraceae; genus Prorocentrum; species Prorocentrum cordatum. The sequence goes on along the minus strand of CAUYUJ010017033.1, from coordinate 217,592 downwards.
CGCGCGGGCCAGTCGCGCGCGTCGGCCGAGCGCGCGCCGAAGTCAATTCAAAACCTTCATCGCCGACGCGTGGACACCGTCGTCGTCGCCAGCGGGATCGGTATCATCGCCGTGTTCGGCCTTGCCGTTGTCATCGCCATCCCCCTCGCCGGCATCGCTACTATCATCGCTGCGCCTGCCGTTGCCGACGTCGCCATGATACCGCGCGCCCGCCCGAGCCACCGACTCGCGGCGGCGCGCCAGCGCGGCTTGCGAGACGCGCCGGGAAGTCGCCGGCGGCCAGCGCCGCCGCGGCCGTGTCTGTCGCGCCAAATTAGCTGGCCGCCCCGCGCGCGAGCCTGCGCGAGCATGCGCGGCGGCCGCAGCGATGTGCCAGCCTGCGCCGCGCAGCCATCGCAATCGCCGCCGCCGCATGGGTTTTGCAAACCAAGCTGCGGATGGGCGGGTGGGGTGATTGCGCGAGTAGTGGCACTACACGGATGCCACTACTTTCTAACAGAGGGACAGACTCTCCCCCCAGACTGAACGGCCCCCCTTATCGTAATGCAATTTGCATGTGGTTCTGCCCCATCGCCCATCCTAAACGTGAGTTCGTCGCATCCGAGTCAAGCCGGCGCCACCCTCCCCCTTATTTTCTGCAGAAAACTGAACGCACATGCTCTCGATTATCACTCCATCAGGTTTCAATAACACTTCGCAAAACATGGGACGAAGTGCGCGCGCGTCGTCGCGCATGCCAAAATCTTTCAAAAATCTCAGCGGCCCCGCAGGGATTTCAAAATCGAGTGACCCGAGAACATCTAAACGCACATAGCTTCGCAACAATAACTTTCAACAAGAAAGGCTCGCGCCCGCGTTCTTGCGAATTCTGAAGAAAAACACCGGTCTTTTTTTCCTTTATATATATATATATATATATATATATATATATATATATATATAAGTGCTACCAAGCGGGCCTCGCACGCGCATGTCGGAATCGTAAGAAAACTTTTGCGCGCGCGTTGTCGCAAGAGTCCTTTGCAAACAAACGGGCGAAGTGCACGCGCCCGCGTCGTCGCGCGCGCATGCCGAAATCCTTCGAAAACCTCAGGTTTCGTAAGGATGCGTGAATCGAGTGTTCCGGAAACATACATACACATGGGTTTGCAAAATCCGCTGTCCAAAGGAACCTGCGTTCGCGAGGCTACCTTTTTTGATGGTCTTTTTCTCGAGCGTTTCCAATAAATTCTGCCAAACGGACCTCTCGCGCCAGCGTCGTCGCCGTCGTCGGCCTGGCCGTCGCCGTTGTCACCATCGTCGCCAGCATCGCTGCTGTCATCTCGTCGACGTTGCCGTGATGCCGCGCGCCCGCCGAGGTCGCCGACTCGCGCTGAAATGCCCGGTGGGAAGTGCCCAGCGGTGAGCGCCACCGCGGCCGCGCGGGGCGCTCCAAACTGGCTGGCCGCTGCGCGCGCGAGCATGCGCGCTGGCGCGGCCGCGGCGATGCGCCAGCCAGCGCCGCGCAGCCACCGCAATCGCCGCCGCATGGGTTCTGCAGACCAGGCTGCGGGAGGGTGGGCGGAATGATTGCGCGAGTAGTCGATTTGAGAATTTCAAGCCCCTGGAACCACGTATATGACCCACCATAGATTAACATCCCACCCATCACGCTGCGGGTGGGTTGGTGGGATGATTGCGCAAGCTGTGGAGTTGACATTTTCAATTTCAGGGTGAGCTGCTCCAAATAGACTGCACCATGTTGCTAGAACGCACGCTTTGTTGGGTCCACGCTGGCTAGCTTATTCCCCACAAAAAAGTATGGGCAACGCTTGTAGTAACGATGTTGGCGCTGACGATTGTTTATGAGAGGAGGAGGAGGAGAAGGAGGAGGAAAGGAAAGGAAAGGAAAGGAAAGGAAAGGAAAGGAAAGGAAAGGAAAGGAAAGGAAAGGAAAGGAAAAGGGATGGGATGGGATGGGATGGAATGGAATGGAATAGAATGGAATGGAATGGAATGGAATGGAGGAAGAGGAGAAAGACGAAGAGGAGGAGGAGGATGAGAGGAAGCACGAAAATGAGGAGGAAAAGGAAAGGAGGACGAAGAGGAGGAGGAGAAAGAGGAGGAGGAACAGGAGGAGGAACAGAGTGGGAGTAGGAGGAGGAGCAGGAGGAGGAGGAGGAGGAGGAGGAGGAGGAGGAGGGAGGAGGAGAGAGGAGGAACACAGGGGAGGAGAGGAGGAGGAGGAGGAGGAGGAGGAGTAGGAGGAGGAGGAGGAGGAGGAGGAGGAGGAGGAGGAGAACACAGGGAGGAGGAGGAGGAGGAGGCAGGAGGAGGAGGAGGAGGAGGAGGAGGGAGGGATCTGAAGGGATCTGACGACGCCGCGGCGGGTCTGCTCCGCCGCGCTCGGCCCACGGCCGACGGCGCCGCTCCCACTTGGGGGGGGGGGTCGCAACCTCACCCGAGCAGCTCGGGGCGGCGGGGCCCACGAAGGCCCAGGGAAAACCAGAACCGAGGGAGGAGGAGGAGGAGGAGGAGGAGGAGGAGGAGGAGAGGAAACACGAAAATGAGGAGGAAAAGGAAAGGAGGACGAAGAGCAGGAGGAGGAGGAGGAGGAGGAGGAGGAGGAGAAAGAGGAGGAGGAACAGGAGGAGGAACAGAGTGAGAGTAGGAGGAGGAGCAGGAGGAGGAGGAGGAGGAGGAACAGGAGGAGGAACACAGGGGGAGGAGGAGGAGGAGGAGGAGGAGGAGGAGGAGGAGGATGAGGCGGAGGAGGAGGAGGAGGAAAGGAAAGGAAAACCAGGCCGGGCATGGTTACTACCCCCTCCCCCGGGGCCTCGCAGGCCCATCGAGCTCCCGACTCCAGAGGGTCGCGAACTCCGCCTCGCCCAGCGCCTCCTGAGGCTGCTGCAGCAGCTCCTCGGCCTCGCTGAGGCCGTGCCTCTTCCTCGCCACGACGAGCGCCGCGATGAACTCTTGGGCTTCCACACATGGTCCATATATCTACCTTGGCTCACGTCCGCGGTAGCACCATACTTTCGAAAATTGAGGACCCTGCTGCTTCACGTAGCCGAGCAGGGAGGTTACACATGGGCCCAATGTACCACATTGTGGCCATGATGATACTTGAACGGGTTCACGACCTGCGTCAAACACTCGAGGTCGTGTCCATTACTGCTGCAAAACGTGGCGACGTGTGCCTGGGGTGTTCCCTCGCATTCGGGGCTTCCCCAGGACTTGCGTCCCGCCAGCTTGAGCAAAACTTGGCGACATGGCCTGAGGTGTTCCCTCGCATTCGGGGCTTCCTCGAGGACCATACAATAATACAGCTGAGCCCAGCATAGCTCGCAATTACCAGAATAAGATTTGATCAACTTCACAGCCTGCGTCAAACACTCAAGGCCGTAGTAAGTATAAGATTGTGCGACTTCACGACCTGCGTCAAACACTCAAGGCCGTGGGGAATGTAGTAGTGCGATATGCTATCGTCCCCAGCAGATGGCTGCACAGAACTCGAAAAACTTCCTCTTGGCAGACTGCTTGGAACACTTCATACACTCGAGCTCCTGGCCAACACGTGCTTGTCGGAAAGGAAGTAGGACATGGCATCGGTTACCTGGTGTCTCGGTGCGTCTGTTGTGTTCCACGATCAACTGATTATAATCATCTGGCGTCCGTTTTTGGCCACATTGATGTGGCCCTGACGGCATAACTCCAGGTGTACAAAGAAGGCGAGGCCACGTGCTGAAGCGTCCAATACCCGCCTGGCTCCAGTGAGCGGGCCAAGCACATGATATCCTTGCTGTCGGGCCTCTCGGTTGTGGAGAAGACGCTTCTGTTCATCAATGAGAGCTCGTCCTTGAAGGCCTTGAAACTTTCGCTCCTCGTCTGGCGTCCAGGTAATCACGTTGCGTAACTTCTGGACAGATACAACATTCCTAGTGTGGGTGCCTCTCTCCGCGAGCGCTGCCACAGATTGCATAGCCCGTGTAGAAAGATCACTCTCTCGAACAGTCTTGGCGATGTTCTCCTGGAGACATGGGACGTTCCAGATCGGCTTCGGAGGCGAGCACCAATCAGGACGAACGTCTAGGCTGCCTTTGCGGTCCGTGGAGGCGAGGGCCAAGGCGTAGATCACCTTCATCGTGTGCTGGTGGGCCACGAATGCCGCTCGACATTTGAACCCTGGAGCCTTCCGAAGTCCAAGAGGTATCAGAGCACTTATCTCGGCGTGGGTCTCGCGTGGGGCCAGTTTGCACTTGCAAAGTTGAGCCATTCTCGTTGCTGCGGTGCTGAAATATCTGGCCATACGCACAATCTTCGCATCACTGGCATTCTCTTGCGGAGTGACGAGAGGGAGGCCAGTTACAATAGTGAAGTCAATGGCAAGCTCGACCCAGGACACAGACATTGGAGCTCGCACTGTATCGTCGGCTTCCCACTGCAGTTGTGAAAAATACCATACCACTGCTGGAAATAGGGATTGCTGATAGTACCAAGCTCGATTAGCAACCGTCTCGGGTAGGATCGGCTTGAACTTCCACTCGTGTATGTTCGGCTGGATTGGATCCCATTGGTAACCTGGAAAGGCAGCCTTCGGGGACCAGTTCATCGGGTTCGTGATAGATTGATCCAGGGCCAGACCAGTCGCTGCCACCTGAGGCCTCGCGCTCGATGACGAGCTGGGCCCCCAGGGAGTAGTTGCTGCTTGGTCTGCTTCTGGAGGTGCTTTGCATACTAGTCGGCGCCGTCGTAGAGGTGGCAGGGCCGAAGGTGCTGGCTGAGGTGGTGGCGAGGAGGCTCGTCGTGGCGGTGGCTGGGGTTGCTCGTCGTCCGAGTCCATGCCCAGATGCGCCCACGGGTCCTCTTCGTTGTCCTCATCAGGTTGCACATGCTGTTGACCGTCAAGCTCGGCTCGCTCCATAGCTTGGGCCTGCTCGCACCTGGCATGATGCGAGTCCCTTCCCATCTCTTTCAGCTCCTTGGCTCGGTGCATGAGGATGACCGTCGCAGTGTGCTGGAGGAGATAACATAATTTCTGTTCTTGTCGATGTTGTTGCCGAATCGCATCTGGTAGGCCATGAGACCTTGCCGCGCGTACAGCTCCAGCATCAGCTTGATTGTTCAGCTCCCACAGGTGTCGTTCATCTTCTGGAATGTCCCGCTCCCGTCGGTGAGCTTTGACGGTCTGAATCCGAAATAGCTCTCGTCCTTTGGCATTGAGTCCAGTCTCTATGGCCTGCCAGAGGTCGGATGAACTCTTGGGCTTCCTGCCTCCGCGTTTCCGGCATCTCCTTCTGGTTGCCGCTGTCTGTCGCTATCTTCTCATTATCGCCATCCTTGTACTGGTAGTTGCAAGTTTCGAGTTCTTGCATCACGCTGTCTGCCTCGATCTGCTCCTTGTCGCCATCCTTGTACTGGTAGTTGTAAGTTCCCGCCTGCTTCTGCACCGCCACCTCCACGCGAGTCACCGAGACCTCCGTACGCGGGGGCACCGAGTCTTCCTTGAATTCCAGCTCCCCGAATGCGAACGTAACGTCGTAACCCCTGCCGTCGTCGTCCTCAACGCCGGTACCCTTGCCGCCGTCGTCTGGCGGCACTTGCACTTCCAAACTCTTCTTGCCCTGCTGGAGCGTCATGAAGTGCGGAGCCTCAGGGAGACTCATCATCCCCACTTGCTTTTGCTCCACGACGCCCTCAATAGTGTCGCTGCCCAGGCGCCACGCCGCATAGCGCTGCTCCTGAACCGCCTCGACCTTGTTGAACAATTCCGCATTCGCCTTCAAGACCAAGCTGAAGTCGTTGTCCTTGCCCTCGTACCAGTCTAGCAGCTCGTTGCCACTATCCTGTTCCTGCTCATCCTTGGAGTCGCCGTCGACGTCGTCATCCTCGAACTGGTAGCGGCTGACTCCGAGGCCGTTCAGTCCACCACCCACGGCATCGCTCCTACCCAGCCTGTAGGTGGCGTCCTCCGCCGATGCTGCACTCGACCTCGACCTCGACCTGCGATCCCTGCTGCGCTTCTCGTATTTCTTGTCGCCCTTCGTGTGCTTGTCCTTTTCCTCTTTCTTCTCCTTCTTGTCCTTGCCGGGAGCAGGAGGAGGATGAGGAGGAGGAGGAGGAGGAGGTGCAGGAGGAGGAAGAGGAGGAGGAGGAGGAGGAGGAAAAGGAAGAGGAGGAGGAGGAAAAGGAAAAGGAAGAGGAGGAGGATGAGGATGGGGGATGAGGAAAACGAGGAGGAGGACGAGGAGGACGAGGAGAAAGAGGAGCAGTGCAAACCCAAGGCTCACCAACGATATTGCAATATACCCTCCTTCCAATTTTTTTCCACAGGCCCGTACAAGGGTCCCTTTTCACTTGAAGAAGTGCCCCGTTGGAAGACAACCGTTGTGAAATGTTGAACTGTGCCAGAACACCGTTCCTGGGACTTCAGCGCCGCGGATCATCGTTACTGTTGCGTCTTGACGATCCCGAATCGTGCCACGACACCATTCGTGGGACTTCAACGCCATGAATAACATAACTGCTGCGCCCTGACAGTCCGACATCGTGCCAAAACACCATTTTTGGGACATTGGCCATTCCAATTCTTGAAGCTGCTGTAAACTTTTGAAACAAATGGGCGCAGCGCTAAGGCGTGGTCCACAATTTAAAACGGAGCTGCCCTCTATCCGTGAAATTCTTGTTAGTTTTAAATCGAATGTGCGCGGCGCTATGGCGAGAGCCACATTTTGAAAACGATCCGCCCTCCACCCGTGAGATTGCTGAAATTGTTTATGACGGGTGCGCGCGGTGCCAAGGCGAGAATCACATGTTGAAAATCACCTGCCTTTCATCCGCGAAGCTCTTGCAAATTTGTAAAACGGATGTGCGCGGCACTAGGCGAGAGACACATTTTGAAAACGACCCGCCATCCATCCGCCCTGCAACTTGCTCTTAGTTTCATGATCATAGCTGGTGGGAAATCTCAGGCGAAACGCCCGTGTCGCGTTTTCGACCGGCCCCGGGGTGTGACAGGGAGGAGGTATGCACAAGAAAGAGGAATGGAGGGAAGGGAGGCGGGTGGAGGGAGGAACGGAGGATGTTGAGGAGAAGGAGGACGAACATGATGAGCAGAAGAAGAAGACTAGCGAGGAGGAGGAGGAGGAGGAGGAGGAGGAGGGAGTGCAGGAGGTCGGAGAGGAGGTGGAGGCGGGCGACGCGGAGCCGAGGCGGGAGGGGGCGGGCGGGCCGCCCCCCGTGCCTCGCCTCCTGCGCGATATACAAAGCGGCCCCGAGCGCCCCGATGCTGGGCAGCATCTTCACCATGGAGACTCGCCGCTTTGCTTTGATTTTGGGGCAACGGTAGACCTTAGGCGATGCTTAAGAAAACTTGAATTTTCGGCCAGAGTCTCGATTGTTCTTAGTGTTTCCATGTAAATCCTAAGATTTGAATGGAAATTCTGGGTTTTTGTTCACGTTCTGAGACTATGAATTTCTTAACCCACGATTTCTTAAGCATTTCGCAGGGTGTAGGGGGGGGGATAGGCAAAGGGGGGATGCATCGACCCCCAACCGCCCATGGATCGCCGACAGGCGTCCGGAAGCCCCAACCCGCCCAGGAGGGTGCGGATTCGCTATCGGGCACCTCCCGCCGATCTATCGGCGATGTATCGCCGATTCGAGGTCGATGCATCCCCCCCTATGCCAGTCCCCCGCTATCGTTGCCCCCCATTGATTTGGATGGATGAGGGAGGAGGAACCAGGAGAATCAGAGGAGGAAGAGGAGGAGGAGGAGGAGGAGGAGGACGAGGACGAGGTCCCCCCATCCAACCGTTGCACGTAAGTCGGTGGTCGGTGGTCGCACGTCTGGGGGAGAGCCGCTGGCTTCGCCGAGGACGAGCTCCTTGCTTTCTGGGAGCCCTTGGACCCCCGTTGCGAACGTTACGGTAGGCTCGCGTCGTGTCGACCGGCGGCGACCCCGCCGCGGGCGTTCAAGGTTGAACGCCGCCAGTGGCCCGGAATCGGACTACATGGAAAGATCGGGGGATCGGAAAGCCACCGATCGTTCAAGATTGAACGATCGACGCGGTGTCAGAAACCAACGCCAGGGTCGTCACGACACGAACCAGCCGTATGCGGACCTTGGATCTGCTGATTAAGGTGCGGGTAAGACTTGAGCCCTTGCGGGCCCGTGTCATGGCGCCCACATCGCAGAGCGGATTTCGCTCGGAAGACAATGGGATGGGCCAAGACTGTCCTGGAGAATTTCGTTCCGGATTTCGAAGTGAATTTCGTGCGGGTTTTTGGGCCAGGAATGAAGACCAAACACATCCACGCGAGAAGTTCTCTTCATGTTTCACTCGCTGGTTCGGAGTTTTGCATCGCCAGAGATCCGCGCCAGAACTCCGCTGCAGCACGTCTGCAAGGTCGGTGCAGTGACCCGTGGCCGGGCCGTGGCCCTGCGGGGCCCCAGGGCTACAGGGAGCCAGGTCCTCGCTCCTGGCCTCCTGGCAAGCTCCTGGTACCCTGTGAGTGCCCCGCGTGCGCGCTCGTTCGCACGGTCCTGCATTCCGTCTCTAGGGGAGCAGAAAGTGACATAAACATAAACACTCGGAGGTCCGCGCGGATTTCTCGGATCGGCGCCGGGGCCCCCCAGCGGCGCCTCCGGCGCCGCCCCTGGCGCGCTCCGTGCGCCAGGGAGGGGTGTCCAGCGCCGCTCCGAGAAATCCGCGCGGACCTCCGAGTTTTTATGTTTATGCCACTTTTTGTTCCCCTAGTCTCGTGCTGCTTCCTCTTTGCTGGGTTTGCGCTTGGGCACTCCTCCCGAGTGCAGGCTCACAAGGGAGGAGCTGGAGTTCTTCAGGTTCGCCCTACACATGTTTACCCCCCCTCTAATTCACGTCGCCGGGCAGGTTTTTGCGGGGCGGCCCTCTTGAGGTGGGCCCTGTGTTTGGTCATCTGTTGGTGGGTCGCAGGATGCCATTCCCCTTCCACATCAGAAAGGGGAAGGGGAATGGCATCCTATATCAAAAATCCACAGATCGAAGGAATGGGGAACAAAAACTCTATATCAAAAACCCTGGCGGAGTGGAAGACAGATTCGATCAACATGTTCCACACCCCACACATCCCAGCCTTGCACATCGGAAAGGGGAAACACGACGCGTGTGTTCAAGCGGGTTGGCCCGATGGCTCCCAACAGGCTCCCCAACGGCAGCAACGTCAGGTTTCTTAAGAATGACCGCTCCGCTCGGCATCCTCAATCAAGCGGCTTCCGACTGGCCCTTCGAGCCAGTAAAGTTTGCGGATCGTTTGGGCCGCCTCCAAGCGGCCCAGGATAGTCCCCAGGGGCTCCCCTCTGGGGCGAGCCAAGGGACCCCCAAGTGACCCCCAAGCAGCGCCCGTGGGGCCTCAAGAGCGCGCCCTAACAGGTTTTGGCTGTGCGGGTTCCTAATCCGCCTCGCATCTCCTCGTGCCAGTTCTCCCCCATCTGTTCTTCCTCGTACTTGTGCTTGGCTTCCTCCTTGTTGTCCTCCTGCTCCCCTCGCTGCCCTCCCCGTCCTCCGCGCTGTCATCCTCGTCATCCGCCGCCTTGTCGTCGCCATCATCTTTGTCTCCTTTTTCCCCTTACGAGCCCCAACGACCAAATCGGCGTTTCCCGCTCTTGTCCGACGAAGGTCTGAACCTCTTACCGATTTTAGCATGCCTTTGGCTCTCTGGGGCGGCGAATTCTCAACTACGGGGGTCCATCGTCACCAAGGCAGCTCGGAGGATTACCCTCGGGACGATGAAAGCAGCTTGGTGGATGAGTAGCAAGGCCCACATGAGCTGAATGCGCATATGGTGTGCTCGTTCAGAGAAGCGCAGCAGGCTCCAGCAAGGGCTCAGGATGACTGGAGGGAGCGCCCTTGAGTTCAATCTGGGTGCCGCCGTCCCACATCGGCAGTTCACACGCTTTGAAGTCGGCGTCGCAGAGGAGCCTCAGGCGCGGTCGGCAGGTGAAGGTGCCAATTGCGAACGACTTTAGTCGAATGCGCCATGATGAAAGAATCCAGCCACGGCCACAACGCACACACGCACACACACACGCACACGCACACGCACACACACACACACACACACCCACACACACACACACACACCACATACGTGTATGTATGAAAGAGCGCGTTCTGTGGGCGCTTGGAGGGGGGGGCTTGGAACTGGATCCCCCCCCTCCCCTGGATGGAAGAGGAGGAGGGGTTCAACCTGCCCCCCCCTCCTCTCTCCCCCCCTCCTCTCTCCCTCTCCTCGGGCCGGCGCCGGTGGTAGTGGTGGTGTGATGGTTTGAACTGGTAGCGGTGGTGGTGGTGGCGGTGGTGGTGGTGATTGTGGTATGGTGGTGTGTTGTGGTGGAGGTGGCGGACAGGTGGTGGTGGCAGGTTGTGGTTGTGGTTGTGGTGGAGGTGGTGTTTGTGGCGGTGGTGGTGGTGGTGGTGGTGGTGTGGTGGTTTGTGGTGGTGGTGGTGGCGGTGGTGAGGTGGTTGTGTGGTGGTTTGTGGTGGTGGTTGGGTTGTTGTGGTGATAGTGGTGGTGGTGGTTGTGACGGTGGTGGTGGTGGTGGTGGTGGTGGTGGTGGTGTGGTACCTGGTAGATTGTGGTGGTGGTGGTGGTGGTGGTAGTAGTGGTGGGTTGTTTGTGGTGGTGGTGGGTTGTTGTTGTGGTGGTGGTGGTGGCTGTGGTGGTGGTGATGTTTGTGTGGTGGTTTGTGGTGGTGGTGGTGGTGGGTTGTGGTGGTGGGGGTGGCAGTGGTGGTGGCGGTGGTGGTGGTGGCGTGGTGGTGGTGTTTGTGGTGGTTTGTGGTGGTTTTTTTTTGTGTGGCGGTGGTACTGGTGCTGGTGCTGGTGCTGGTGGTGGGTGGTGGTGGTGGTGGCGGTGTTGGTGGTGTGGTGGTTTGTGGTGGTGGTGGTGGTGGTGGGCTATGGTGGTGTTGGGCTGTGGGTGCGGTGGTGGTGTGGCGGTGGTGTTGGTATGGTAGTTTATGATGGTGGGTTGTGGTTGTGGTGGCGGTTGTCGTGGTCGTGGTGTAGTGGTTTGTGGTGGTGGTTGTGGTGGTGGTGGGTTGTGGTGGTGGTGGTGGTGGCGGTGGTGGTGATGGTGGTAGGGCTGGTGTGGCCTTCTGGTCTTCCCGCCACCGTGGGTCTCGTCAGAGGGGTCTCGGGAGCGTCTGAGGAGCATGTGTGAAGGCTCTTGGGCGCCTCTTGGGCGTCTCCTGGAACTTCCTGAGGGCCCCCGGTGGCTTTTGGGGAGCGAGGGCTCGATATGGCGATTTGTATTTTTCCGCTGCGGCCTCTGGGCTTTCTCTGGTCATCGTCGCTGCGCCCCCACCGTTGGTGCAGCCGGCCGCCGCCATCGCAGGCGCCAGCAGCAGCACCGAGGGAGGGGGGGGGTTCGAACACTCCCCCCAGGAAGCTGGAAGAGAACAGATTGGGGGAATTTGAATATCCTGCTTCGTTCCTGGGGGGGGAGTTTGGACCGCCCCCCCCCTTGGGGGGGGGTTGGGGGACGGGGGGGGGGGTTAGGGGGGAGGGGAGCCCCCGTTGTTCTGATCGACAGCGCCGAATGTTGGGCCCCCCCCCCCCGAGTTTGAAACGCGCCGCCGAATGCTCCCAAGGCAATCGCCCGTGAAACGCGCCCTCGTACGTATACATCTATACATATGGATGCGTCATGTGTATATAATATCTCTCTCTTTTTCCCCACATGCTTCGTCGTGGGGTTATGGTTTTCTTCCCTGCCGCGCCGCACCCGCGTCTCACACACCTCCCGCCTCCTCACCCACACACTCGCACACAGCCGCACGTATGCACACATTCGCACATACAAGACGCATGTTCACTGCATCATACACCCAAGACGTCTGCACGACATACTGGGCAACACGTGAGATATGTCCCGATATGGCCGCACACGCATCATACACATACACACGGCAAGCCATGCGGCAGGCGAGCAGGCGTGGCACTTCCTCGACACCATAGGGGGTGCGCAGAGGGTGGTCCCTCAGCGGGGCCTCTATCCGTGACACGCTCGCAGGGCGTGGCAGGCGCGGCACTTTCTCGACACCGCTGGGGGGGCGCAAAGGGTGGTCCCTCAGCGGGGCCTCTATCCGTGACACGCTCGCAGGGCGTGGCAGGCGTGGCACTTCCTCGACACCATAGGGGGTGCGCAGGGGGTGGTCTCTCACCGCGGCCGCTATGCACGACAGTCGTCCAGGCACAGCATGCGTGGCACTTTCTCGACACCGCTGGGGGTGCGCAGGGGGTGGCCCCTGAGCGCGGCCGCTATCCGTGACACGCTCGCAGGGCGTGGCAGGCGCGGCACTTTCTCGACACCACTGGGGGGGCGCAGAGGGTGGTCCTTCAGCGGGGCCTCTATCCGTGACACGCTCGCAGGGCGTGGCAGGCGCGGCACATTCTCGACACCACATGGGGGTGCGCAGAGGGTGGTGTCCCTCAGCGCGGCCTCTATCCGTGACACGCTCGCAGATCGTGGCAGGAGTGGCATTTTCTCGACGCCACATGGGGGTGCGCAGAGGGTGGTGGTCCCTCAGCGCGGCCTCTATCCGTGACACGCTCGCAGATCGTGGCAGGAGTGGCACTTGCTCGACACCACAGGGGGTGCGCAGAGGGTGGTCCCTCAGCGCGGCCTCTATCCGTGACACGCTCGCAGATCTTGGCAGGAGTGGCACTTTCTCGACACCACAGGGGGTGCGCAGAGGGTGGTCCCTCAGCGCGGCCTCTATCCGTGACACGCTCGCAGATCGTGTCAGGAGTGGCACTTTCTCGGCACCACAGGAGGTGCGCAGAGGGTGGTCCCTCAGCGCGGCCGCTATGCACGACGGTCGTCCAGGGAATAGCAGGCGTGGCATTTTCTCGACGTCATAGAGGGTGCGCAGGGGGTGGTCCCTCACCGCGGCTGCTATGCACGACGGTCGTCCAGGGCATAGCAGGCGCGGCATTTTCTCGACACCATAGAGGCTGCGCAGGGGGTGGTCCCTCACCGCGGCCGCTACGCACGACGGTCGTCCAGGGCATAGCAGGCGTGGCACTTTCTCGACACCATCGAGGGTGCGCAGGGGGTGGTCCCTCACCGCGGCCGCTGGCTGGCTCGAATCTGTCCTCGACGGAGGATAGAAGGCTAGGAAGAGGGAGGAGGTTCAAGCAATATGGCGTTGGATGACACATAGGGGAACATTCGCGACGAGGGCTGAGAACGCAGAATTGCGCATATATTATAAACTTAAGCAAACACACAATATGTAAGTTAAGTATGTGGGGTTCCTCGGTAGCGTAATTTTTTTTTTGTTCTCTCTCTCTCTCTCTCTCTTTGTTTTCTCTCTCCCTCTCTACAGTTATACTTTTACCTACATGTTCTAGTATTATCATCATCAGCATTCGTATCATCATTCCTATATATATATATATAATGTATCTCCGGGCACGAGGCCCAGGCGCCCGGAGCCCGGGCCTCGACGGGGCATGGGGGGCCCTGCCGGGGCGCCAGGGGCTCTCCAAGGTCGCCCGAAGACGGCCCCGGATCGCCAAAAGCTATGCTTCCAGACCACGGAAACGACCACGATGTGGATGATGATGATGGTGATGATGATGATGGTGATGATGATGACCGACAACCACGATGTGGATGATGATGATGACGATACTCATGCTGATGAGCATGATGAGGATGGTGATGATGATGGGAGGAGGGGGGAGGGGGCAGCGGGAGGAGGAACGCGGGGCACCGTCTCTTCAAAACGAGGACCCAACACCACAGGATTGTTGGGAACTATGCTTCCAGACCACGGAAACGACCAATGACTGCCCGAGATCGCCCCAGAATCAACCCCTGACTGTCCAAGAGGCCTCCAAAGCGCCCCGAGAGGCCTCCAAGATGCTTCCCAAGGGATCCGTAGCCATTTTGGCTGAAGGTCAATTTATTGGTGTTTCAAGCGCACGTCGCTCAGATCTCACTCGGTCGCGCGCCGAATCTTTGGTTGTGCAGAATGATGAAATTGGCCGCCCTCGTGTTCGTGCCTGGCATTGATGCTCTTGGCCGATCGCTGAGACGTCGTGCTTCACTTGTCAGTGCATCTGACTGCAGCTCGTGTGGTTCTTGCTTGTGGTCCACTGGTATATGCTACGAGACAACGGAATCTTATTGCAATGCTTGGACAACGAACACCTGGTGTGGTAGCGATTCGGTTACGGAGCCACTGCCGGCATCTACGCCATCACCGACTTTTGCGCCCTTGTCGACGTCGACACTTGCGCCCACTTCGGCACCTACGATGGCAACCACGACCACTGCAGCCCCGACGCCGGCACCCACGTCGACTACCTCACCTGCGCCCGCACCGTCGCCAACCACGACCACTGCGGCGCCGACGCCGGCACCCACCTCGACGTCCAGTTGCAGCGGGGAGCCCTGCGACGATGCCTCTCACTGCCGATCGGAGTGGGGCTGGTGCGGCCTTTCCGCCTCTCACTGCAACTCGCAGTCGACCTGGAGAGCAGCCGGCTGCGG